>ML369200.1:13204-43606 GCA_005239525.1 Nicotiana knightiana
AAAAGCAACCAACAACCACAAAACATCACAACATAAGACAACTGGACATTGAGAGGAGCCTAGAGGGCACTAGAAGAGGAAGGCTTGGAGGAGGAGGCAGCAGGGGTTTTAACTGACAATCTCATTTTCCAGCACGCAAATATGGTCCTCTTCAACAGTGAAGAGAGTTGCATAGAATTTATGCACCTCATTTTTATATATCTTGGGTACAGCCCCCCTAAAAAGATGATCCCGTTGTTGGAACTCCACTATCTCTAGAACTTGCCTCATCCCTTCCATCTCAGAGATGTCCGGGTCAAACATACGACCCCACAAGACTTTTTGAGTTCGCAATCTCTCCTGCCCAAGTCCACTGTCACTTGGTATGGTCTTCAGTGAACCGGGTCCCCCAGCAATTTCCTTCTGTCATTTTCTCGACTTCTCAATAGACTTCCCTCTCTCATGCTCAACAACCACCCGCACTCTTCACAGATGATGCACCCATTTTTTATTTTATTTTTTCTTATAGAACTTCCTCAGAATCTCCAACCACAGACTTCTGGACCTTTGTAGATCTTTACACTAAGGAACTAGGTTCCCCCACATCATCTTTATCAACCTCAACCACTGGAATGTCCTTGTTAGCCACAACTTTCCCTTGCTTCATCAACCTCTTCTTCTTTTTCTGAAGTTTTGCAACCGGGTAGAAGGTCGCTTGGAAGAAGACTCAGGAGTGACTGCTGGCTTGCGAAAAATCCCTCAGAGGTACATAAATGGGAGGAATAGACTCCAAGGGTTTAGTGTATAAGATGGGTTCCTGGGTTGTTTCTGCTGAAGGAGAATCAGGTTCTCCAGCAGGTTTTTCTTTGACTGTGTCATGAACCGAGGACTCAAAAAGAACCATAGTCCCCTCATCCCCTAAAAATGGATTTTCTTCCCCCTGAGACTCAAGAAGGGGGGAGGCTCCTTCATTCGTTAAGGAAGGGTAGGAGTGAGATGGTTTTATGAAAGGAAGGGTAATAAAGAGGGGGTAGAGGAACGGGTTCTGACAGACTCACAGATTCTGAAAAGTAGGATGGTGTGGCTGTTGAAATAATTTTGTTATCTTTTGAGAAAAGCAAGAGAAAAACACATTACTACTAACCTGTGGTACAGGAACCAGGTTCCTAACCTGTTTTTGTAAAATTTTCAACTCTCTCTTGTAGTTCAACGCCGTACCTTTAGCTTCTATAATCATCATGCGTGTCTACCTGCAACGATATTGATGTGAGTTAGGTTTAGTCAGAAAACGCTTTAGCTAACTGTACCTGAGTGTGACTTTCATCAACCCCAGTGCTATCCTGTTTCTCTCAAATTGTTTCCTACTTAGGGCTTTGGTGAAGATGTCTGCAGTTTGATCTTCAGTGCAACAAACCTTCATGCAGATATGCCTCTTTTCAACATTGTCTCTGAGGAAATGATGTCTCACGTCAATATGCTTAGTTCTCTTGTGTTGAACCAGGTTCTTTGCCATGTTGAGGGCACTGGTGTTGTCACATAGAAGTGGTACACTGTCAATGTACACTCCAGAATCTTCCAATTATTTTTTGATTCATAGCAGCTGAGCACAGCAAGATGTAGCTGCAACATACTCTGCTTCGGTTGTTAAGAGAGCCCCTGAGTTTTGCTTCCTTGTAACCCATGAGATTAGGCATGATCCAAGGAAATGAGCCATTCCAGAAGTGCTTTTCCTGCACTCCTTGTTCCATAACCTGTGGAGTGCTTTGCACATCATCTCCAACTCTTTCTTCAGCTTCAGTGGAAGTAATTGGGGTACCAGGTTCCTCATGTGGATTTGAGGAAGAGATTGTATTGTCTTCACTTGCTTTCCTTTGGCACATGCATCAAAAACTCTGTGCTCCTTGAACTTAGAGTTAGACAGACAACGAACCAGGTCCCTCTGTATCAATCTATTCAAGAGAGAAAAGCTTGCATGACCCAATCTTCTGTGCCACAGTTCCGCATCATCATCAACTGCCTTCAAGCAGCTTATATCACCAGCTTCCAAGGATTCAAATTCAGCAACATAGATATTCTTGTGTCTTTTAGCGATCAAAACCACCTCACCAGTTACTAGACTAGTAACCGTGCATACTTTAGACAAGAATTCTACTTTGTTTCCTTTATCACAGATTTGAGAAACACTCAAGAGACTGTACTTCAACCTATCTACATAGTACACATTCTCAATTGAGTGCTCAAGTGATCTTCCAACCCTTCCAACACCGAGAATGCCCCCCTTTTTTTTCATTGCCAAAGGATACATCTCCTCCTTGCAGGGCTTTCAGTGAGAGAAAATCCATGGTGTTCCCAGTCATGTGCTTTGAGAACCCACTGTACATGATCCATTATAATCTTGTTCCTCTCACTGGTCCCTGCACATATGAATCAAGGGTTAGATTTAGGAACCCAAACAAGTTTGGGTCCCTTGTAGTTAGGAAAAGGGTGAATAAGAGCTCTTCTAGTCCATGCAGGCAAGAATCGATTTTTCTTAGTGGGACCTGGTCCCTTCTTAGCATTCCTCTTGTCAGCAAACATTTTGTTTTTCTGAACTGATTGATCCCTGGCAGGGCAACTTTCTTTGAAGTGCCCATTGTTCCCACAGTGAGTACAGAGCCAGTTGTCTGGAACAGTGACATACTTGTTGTGTGGGTTGTAAGGAATTTTCTCCTTTTGGAACCCGATCCCCTGCCTGTTTCCACTGTTATTAAAGTACATGGCAGTGACAGCATCAGAGGACCAGGTCCACTTAAGTGATTTTTCAAGATCACTCTTCACTCTTCCTAGTTCTTCCTGAAGTTGTTTGTTTTTCTCAAGCTCTGCACCCAGACTAGATTTCACTGATCTTAACTCATTTTCAAGTTTAAGGTATGCATCACTTGCAACTTCCTTTCCCTTTTGAGTGTTGTCCATCCATTTTTTTGTTTGGTTTTTCAACAAGTTATTTTCTCTAGTTACTTCTTCCACTTGTTCCTTCAAGTCTACAATGGAAATTACCATATCATCCCTCTCTTGATCTATGTCACCTATTTCTTCTATTAAATTATTTTTCTCATTAATGAGGCTATGATAGGCATCAATCAACACGTTTGCTAAGCACATCAATTTTTTCTTAGAGTAGGTTTTCAAACTTCTTTGAACATCAAGAAAACTTACCTCATATTCCTCCTTGTCCTCCTCCTCATCATCAGATTTGGCCATGAGTGCAAAGATTGACTCATACTCCTTGGCCTCGTTATCTACTGCCATCATGGAACTGTTTCCTGCTTCTGGTTCCTCTTCTGATTCACTAGAGGAGTCTCCCCATGCATCAAGAACTTGCTTCACAACATTGTCAGCTGCACTTTTTCGGCTGAATCGTTTGTCAGGAACCTGGTTCCTATTTGCAGTTTTGTCAGAATTGTGCTTGTAAGGCTCCTGCTTCAGAAGTGGACAGTCCTTGATAAAGTGTCCTGGATTTCCACACTTGTGACATAGATCATAGTTTCTAGGCTTGCTCGAACTGCCTCTTCTTGGTATGCCACCATTCCTTTGAATCATCTTTTGGAATCTTTGAGTGAGATACTCCATGTCGGATTCATCACCACTTGAATCCTTGTTGGCAGCCTTGAGAACCAGGTTCTTCTCCTTCCTGGGCTCTCTTCTTTCGATATCCTTCTTTGTTTTCATCTCATAAGTTTTGAGATTTCCAATAAGCTCGTCAATAGCCAGCTTCTGCAAGTCTTTGGCTTCAGTGATAACATTAACCTTGCTCTCCCAAGAACCTGGTAGAACACTAAGTATCTTCCGGACTAGCTTGTTGGTTGGAATGATTTCACCAAGTGAATGAAGCTCATTGATTATGGAGGTGAAGCGGGTATGCATCTCTTGAATGGACTCATCCTCTTTCATTTTAAAGAGTTCATACTCAGTTGTCAGCATATCTATTTTGGATTGCTTTACCTGAGTAGTCCCTTCGTGAGCCGTTTGAAGAGCTTCCCAGATTTCTTTGGCAGATTCACATGCCGAGATGCGATTATACTCGTCTGGTCCAATACCACACACAAGAATCTTCTTCGCCTTCAAGTTCTTCTCAACAGCTTTTCGGTCAGCACCATTGTATTCTTTTCTTGTCTTTGGAACAATGTTTGTTTCCTCTCCAACAACCTTCATAGGGATAAAGGGACCATCACAAATCACGTCCCAAAGCTCGGAGTCTTCAGCCATAATGAAGTCATGCATTCTCGTTTTCCACCAACNTTTCGGAGTCTTCAACCATAATGAAGTCATGCATTCTCGTTTTCCACCCACCATAATATTGACCGTTGAATCTTGGGGGTCTATAGGTTGATTGTCCTTCTTCAAAGTTGGGTGGAGCATCCATTAGAGATCCTTTCTAGGTGTTAACCTTTTAGAAAGAACCTGCTTTGATACCAATTGATAGAAACTAAGCGTCCACCAAACTGTATAGAGAATCCGGTTCTCTATCAGTTCCCACCGTAAGTAACAGACTGTAAAACCAAACAGTAAGGTGACCTGGTCCTCTACCGGTCCCCTCTCAAAAATACACAGAGACAACAAGTAGAAAAGACGCTGGATTTTTACGTGGAAAAATCCCAACTCAAGGGGACAAAAACCACGACCTACACTGGTAGGATTTTAACTGTACGAACTTGTAATCTCAACTATTACAATCCACTTTGTAATGACTCTCTTACAAAGACTTCAACACACTAACTTGCAATACAATTATTACAAGCCACTTTGTTACTCACTAGTTACAAAGACTTTGACTTATGACTACACTAGTCACAACACAAACATATATGATTTATGATTTTGAGTTTCCTAAAACAAAGCTTCTAAGAAAGCAAGATAGGAGTTACAATGAAGAACAAAACACAAGATTACAACTCAACTAGGGACACATATATACTCATGGTGGAACTGGTCCGTAGTGGAGTTGTTTTCTTGTTCTTGACACACTTGAGCCTTCAACAATGGAGCAGATCTTCAATGCTATGAAGAATTTAGTAAATGGCCAAGTGAATATATTGTTTTTCATCCAACAAGATATTATATCTCAAAGACATCACAAGAATGATGTCCATACTTAGTTGGTACACTCTACAACCAATAGGAAGTGACTGCTCACTGTTTCTGCACTGTAGCATGTACAGTTGCAGGCAGTCACTTTCTGCCACTGCTTTCCAGCTGTAGAGTTGGCTTGTACTTCTGTCTGGGGAATGTCAAGGGATCAGGTCCCTAATTTGTTCCTTGTGAGTTCAAATGTACACTGCCCAGATTTCTTGTGAGTCTATGCTGACTGGTTGTGCTGGTTACGATCAGGTCCTTTATTTGGTTCTTTACATAAACATTTGTTAGATCATCAAAACAAAATACTAACCCATCATGTTGTGTGCCCGTCATGTTTAGCTTTTCATAAGCTAGTATGCTCCCACGTGTTAATAAACAAGGGAAGTGGTTGGCCAGATAATTTATATATGGGATGTCGAATGCTATCTGATACCATTGTTAATAAACAATCTGCATACTTTCGTGCTTCTACATTGCTATTTATAAGATGATACCAAGTACAATAACTTGTTAAATTGTGTTTGTCACAATCTACCTCTACAATGAGATAACAATAAGACTCCTACTCGTTATCTAATTACATTGAGATAGAGTCGATAACAGACTTCTATTCTTTATCTGATTACTAGATAAACTATTATAATACATTAAACAGTAGTTCAGTTCATTGTTGAATGTTTATTTGTTTCTTCTTTTTTTTTGGAGCACTCTTCAGTTTGTTTGACTATAGCTTTTTTGTGCTATTCACAGGCTGCTCCAGAGAGTTTAGATGAGAAGACCCCTTACATTCCCATATATGTCATGCTACCTGTGAGTTGTTATTGCCGTAGCCCTCTCATTCAATCTTATTTTGATACTTAATCTTTCAAATTATCTAGAAACAACTAACCATTTTTACTTTGACTTGACAGTTGGACATCATAAATATGGAAGGTGAATTAGTGGATGCCGACGATCTCTTCAACCAACTAAAAATGTTGAAGTCATCCAATGTTGATGGTGTCATGGTCGACTGTTGGTGGGGAATCGTAGAGAGGCATGCTCCTAAGGAATACAATTGGAGTGGATACAAAAAACTTTTTGAGATTGTTTGAGATCTTGATCTTAAACTACAAGTTTAGCTTTTTATGTTCCGGGTTCTATGCTTTTGTATGTCGGTGATTAAAACTTCACTCGGTGGTCTTACATTCTAAGAAAAATTCAGGTGGGTATGTCCTTCCACGAGTGTGGAGGCAATGTGGGAGACGATATTCATATTCCCATTCCTCAATGGGTTGAAGAAATTGGTTATGAGAATCCTGACATATATTTTACGGATAAAGATGGTAGAAGAAACCACGAGTGCCTTAATTGGGGTATTGATGAAGAAAAGGTCTTAAAGGGGCGAACCGCACTTGAGGTAATCCATTTACAATTGCACGATTGGTGTTCAATTCATAAATTTCATGAGGGGGAGGGGACGAAATCTCTTGTTTGATGAAGAAGCATGTAATTTAGTGGTTTGAGATAAGAATTAACAATTTTTGTCCATAATGCCTTTCTATAGTTGGCCTTAATCTCTTTTCTATACTTATCTAAGAGTAAGTCATATTTTCGGATGGTATCCTTTACCAAATCCTCATTTACCATATAAAGAAATCAGCTAAGACTAACAGTAATATTGGCCTCGCAGAGTTCTCTGTATCTTCTCAAATGCATAAAATTATGAATGTTAGCTCATTTTTAGGCGCACTATCAACTAGAATCCTAAAATAAAAAAGACTGGAAATTATGTATATACAACCTTCTTTGAACTGCTGGAACAAATGCAAGATTTTAGCTTTTGTAACCACCTTCTTGTTTGCGACATTGAATTGTTTCTTAGCTATTTCTTTTCAGCAATAGTCAAGTGATACATTTACTAGTACTGAAGCATGCATTTAGAATGCAGCATTCAATGTAATAGCATTGTTTTCCTCCATCACTCTACTTTGCCTTGACAGAAGGTTCTGAAAGTTACCATGTTACCTTTGCATCACTCTTATTATAGTGTAATAGAGGTTGTTACTTTTGCACCACTTGGTAACGCTATCACTAGCTTGAAAAATTGTTCGCACTCCAAACACAAATGATGTTTCATGGTGTATCATTCTAATTATTAATCTGCTCATGCAGGTTTACTCTGATTATATGAAAAGCTTCCGCCTCGAATTCGATGACTTCTTTGCTAGACGAGTTATCTCGGAGATAGAGATAGGACTTGGTCCTTGTGGAGAACTCCGATACCCATGGTGTATCATTCTAATTATTAATCTGCTCATGCAGGTTTACTCTGATTATATGAAAAGCTTCCGCCTCGAATTCGATGACTTCTTTGCTAGACGAGTTATCTCGGAGATAGAGATAGGACTTGGTCCTTGTGGAGAACTCCGATACCCATGGTGTATCATTCTAATTATTAATCTGCTCATGCAGGTTTACTCTGATTATATGAAAAGCTTCCGCCTCGAATTCGATGACTTCTTTGCTAGACGAGTTATCTCGGAGATAGAGATAGGACTTGGTCCTTGTGGAGAACTCCGATACCCATGGTGTATCATTCTAATTATTAATCTGCTCATGCAGGTTTACTCTGATTATATGAAAAGCTTCCGCCTCGAATTCGATGACTTCTTTGCTAGACGAGTTATCTCGGAGATAGAGATAGGACTTGGTCCTTGTGGAGAACTCCGATACCCATCGTATCCGGCAAAATTCGGGTGGGTGTATCCCGGAATTGGTGGATTTCAGGTAGCTGATGGTGAAACAGTTACTTATCTACCCTTATAATCTAGCTTACTATATTTTTGATCCTGTATAACTAACATTCATAACAGTGCTATGACAAGTACTTGATCAAGAGCCTCCAAAAGGCAGCAGAGGCATGGGAAAATTCAGCTTGTGGTAAAGCACCTGCGAATGCAGGTTCTTATAATTCAAAACCACAAGAAACTGAGTTTTGTTTGTGATTCTGGAGAATACGATGGATTTTATGGTAGGTTATTCTTGTGCTGGTACTCGCAAGTTTTAATTGATCACGGAGATCGAGTACTTGGCTTGGCAGCTTTGGCATTTAAGGGCACTCTTATAGCAGCAAAGGTAGGAAAATGTAAATGATATTCCTTTAAATGCTAGACATATTCACGGCATCATAAATTGCTTATTTAAATTGATTTTGGTTTCTGGTGCACTCTGGTTGATGTGCAGGTAGCAGGAATCCATTGGTGGTACAACACTGAAAGCCATGCAGCTGAACTAACAGCTGGTTTTTACGACAGTTACAATTTTAAGAGCTATTCTGCAATTGTGTCAATGTTAAAGAAGCATGAGGCAACTCTGAATTTCACATGTCTTGAATTGCGCACAGTTGATCAGAAACAGGAATTTCCAAAAGCATTATCTGACCCGGAAAAATTAGTTTGGAAGGTAAATGTTATTCTCTGATGTAAATGAATTATGCAAACCTCAATCATTATTTTTTTAGTCTGACTTTTGGTGGTTGAACATTCTCAACCCTTTACATTTTGCAAAAAGTGTTAGTGAATATATGCTTGTGCTTATATGATGAACAAGTTATTCTAAATTGTTTTCTTTGTTTGATTCTGAATGAAGGAAAGCCCCACCTGTCCATTCGCACATGACCTCTAGCTTCCTTAGGTAAATCAAATTCATTTAGGTGAACGTTGGGTGGTCCAAAGAGTGACGCCTTTTAGCTAAACAGTCAATAAACCCTGTTAGCCTCCTTATAACATTGGTTGAGAGTTTTATATCAAAATTACTGCTCAACTCCTTGATCTTGGTCAGCACTGTTTGAATTTGCCAGAAGGCTACTGCCATCAGCATTCAGCTTAGTGACAGGGTATTTAGCTCTCCCATAGGTCTTTGGTGATCTGTTTCCTTCGCTGAATCCTTCGAGTTATGGTACAAATCTGAGTCCAATTCTGCTGCCACTCAATTCTGGAAACCTTAGCTGTAAGATGTGCATCATAGTATCAACGACCTGGAATTTGAGCGCCCTTTATTACTCGCACACTTGGTAGAACATGTGTGTACCCATAATCTCCAGCACACAAGAACAGGTCGACAATGGAAAATCAGCCTCCACATCTCATTCTTGTGCTCCTGTGACCACCATTTATTGACTTGATGTCTAAGTGTAAGTGCAGTACCCTGTACTCCCAAAGGAAAATAAAAGTGTGACCACACTTTCTTTGCCCTCTCTCCTGTCAGGAGAATAAAATCTTATGATTCACCGCCTATAGTATTATAACAGTAGCATTTTGAAGAAAAATTGTATTCCGTATTTGTTAGCTTATCATCGATAGGTAGGTCGTTTTTCATAGCTGTCCGAAACATAAATGATTTGAAGGGGATTCTTCAGTGCCAAATCATCTTGTTTGTGAAAGAAGGGCCTCTGAGTTGTCCGACCATCTTCCAAGCAGAAGAGCAGGTAAAATTAGTTACCTGCCTGAGTATTGACAGAAATGAGGATGCTGAGATGGATGTGTAGGCATACCAGGAGAGTAAGATTAGGAACGAAGTTATCCGGGACAAAGTGGGAGTGGCTCCCGTGTAGGACAAGATGAGGGAGTTGAGGTTGAGATGGTTCGGGCACGTGCAGAGGAGGAGTACGGATGCCCCTGTTAGGAGGTGTGAGAAGGGGTATAGAAATGCCGAAGAAGTATTGGGGAGAGGACATGATCCAGGATAGAAGGGTGTGGAGGTCGAATATTAGGGTAGTTGGCTAGTAGGTAGTCGAGAGTTCCTCGTTCTTTTTTAGTAGTATTAGTAGCTCCCTTGTTTTTTGTTCACTCTGTATATAATAGTTGGGTTGTACCTTCCTTAGGTGTCAAATGTGATGTTGTACCTGGTCGTTTAAATTAGACCTCTATTTCGGTACAACGGGAAGGAGTTTACTATGGTCAGTGCAGTGAGATTTGTGAAACTAATCATGCCTTTATGCCTATCGTCGTAGAAGCTGTACCTAGCAGTTTGCTATTGTTTGATGCTATTCTCCGTTACCGATTTTGTTGTTGTTGTTGTTGTTATTATAGTTGTCTTTCTCCCCTTTTCCTTATCGTCCTTCGTCCCTCTATGTTTTCTTTCTTCTTCCTCTTTCTCCTTCGTCTTCTTCCTTTCTCTCTTTTCACCTTTTCTTGAGCCGAGGGTCTATTGGAAACAGCCTCTCTACCTCGTCAGGTAGGGGTAAAATCAGCGTACACACTGCCGTCCCCAGACCTCACTTGTGAGATTATACTGGGTATGTCGTTGTTGTTGTTGTTATTATTGCATGAGTATTGGCCATCAGGGGTATTAACATCATGGATCAGTACTTCAAATACCTTCGACAGAAAATTAGTTGATAGAGAGTCTGTTGTAGTATTTCCTGATCCCAGCTGTCTGTCTTTAATGAACTGTGATGTCGTTGCTTTGTTTGGCACAATACCATCAGGTATCATATTTGCAATTGCTCCACAGCCTGTCTGATTGTCCCACCAAAAGGATACGTCTCCTTGTTTATTCTCCATAGCAAATGCTCCTCTGCCTCATACTTGTTTTCAAACATTTTCTTCCACATCTGTGAGTGCCTCCTTCCAATTACCTTGGAACTGAATGTGATCCCTGACAATATCTAGCTTTTAGAAAATCACCCCACAGATTGTTTTTTTTTTTTTAAATTTTAAGGATCGACCATTACATTGCTATCGTTGCATTGCTGATATCCCCTATTCTTCTGAACCCAAATACTCATCATTGCATGGGTAACATAAATTCTTCCAAGACACCCAATGATTATCCCATCCTTCTGTAGAGCCCCAAAATAAATTTGCCCTATGTTTCTCAATCTGATCCATGACTGTTTTAGGTGGAGATATTGCTGATAATACATGTTTAATAAAGGCAGCTTTTCCATTCCACCAGTTACGAGCCTCCCCGAATAGACATGTCTTGTTGATCTTCAGAGTCGGTAAAGAGCTCTGGAATAATTGGTAGCAGCCTGTAAGACATCACCCTGTATCAGGTTGTAAACAAACTAGGCTGTGAGACATATAAATATTTCAAAGAATCAGATTCTCATGTAGCACATTTAATTCTTCCTTGCATATGTCTGTACTTTCTCATAATTGGTTCTATTGTTCTGGAAGCGAGGCTTTATCTGTTTCTTTTTTCTCTTGTTGTTGTGATTTTTTTGGTACAAATCAAACAGAAATGGCTCAGAAACTTGATGTAAAATTACTGATAATTGATCATGCAGTGTAATTTCCATAAGTTGTATGTGCATCACTGGATATACTCTGTCTTTGTTTCAAAGGATTTCACAAAATAACAGGTGCTAAATGCTGCATGGGAAGTCAACATACCAGTTGCGGGTGAGAATGCACTGCCGTGTTACCATAGAGAAGGCTACAACAAGATCTTGGAAAATGCCAAGCCTATGAATGATCCAATTGGTGGACACTACTTATCTGCATTTACCTATCTCAGGCTTAGCCCAACTCTACTGGAGAAACACAACTTCATTGAGTTTGAACGATTTGTACAAAAGATGCATGGTAAAGTTCTCCCCAAATGTACTTCTCTATGCATTGACAAAGGACTCATTCTTGTTTGTAGGTAACTGAAGTCATTTCTATGGAATGCGGTAGAAGAAGATGTTATAAAAATTAGACAGATTTGTTTTGTGGAGACGCCATCTTGTTTGATTATGTAGAGATACTTGTTCTAGAGTTGCACTTCGTGTAGTCTTAAGTTTACTTGGATAATATTAGTATTAGAATAGTATTTGGGAGATGTTTTCAAGTGGGTCCTTGACATGATACTTGTTATTGATATTGATTGGTAGTTTACCTCCATTTTCATATGTGCTCCATGTTTTTGTTGATGATGTTATTGGGTTCAATAGCCGATGCAGGAATTATGGCCAGCGAGAAGGCTTGCTTGGCCTAGTCCTTACACGCCAATCACGGTCTGGAAGGGTCGTCACAATCTACACTTTTTAAGCTTATGAATAATTGGACAAATATATTAATTGAATAATAAAATAAAATTATTATTACGAATTAAAACATATCAATCAGCCAAATTAAACTCAGTTAGGTGTTTCAACCATTTCCACACATAATGTGGAGTAGAAAAAGAACCTTAACTTCGAGCATGAATCGCTTGATTAGCATAATTAATTTATTCTCTACTATGATCGATGTTTCTCAAGTGTTTAAATTGCTCCAAGTAAGACTATAATTTTGACTTCAACGGGAATATGTTGCAAGATTATATCCTATATACGTTTTGTGTTTTAGAACCCTACATTGAAAGAAAGAATTATTCTAACTTCTATAAACCCACTATTAATGAAGAACACAGTTGAAATTAAGATGTTATTCAAGACATTAGAGTAAGGTCTTACATTAGTTTTAAGATGATTTACAATTACTTTAACATTATATTCTTCAACAATCTAAAGCTTCATCTGAAACATCACATCGTAGTGTGGAGGCTGCCAGCAAATTCTTTTCCCATTTTCTTTTTGTAAGGAATCTTACGGTTTTCACAACTCTGAAATCATCGTTGACTTTCGTAGTTTTGAGTACCAAAAAAGAAATTACATACTTATACACATGTTTCCAAGTTTTTCACTTTGTGGTTTATTAGATTAGAACCGAAAATTTTCATTGCTTAAATTTCTATGGTGTTTGAATCCTCAAATACAATGAAAAAAGCAGTGATAGCGTAAATAAAAAATAGAAGAGCTAAAAAAGTAACATAATCATCAATTGATTAGATAAAGATACACATAGAGTGAAGAATCATATTAGAACTCACGTAAAGAGATAATAACCATCTATTCTAATATTTATAGATATTGCATTTTGTAAATCACATAATTCAAGAATGAATGAGAAACGAAAGTAGAACCTGTTTTTATTGTCGCTTAATTGTTTATTCACTTTCATTCGGAGTTGACTTTGCCGTGCATGAACATATATTTATTTCCTCAAAATAAACTATGAAAGAAGGATGATGCATAGGACCAAGAAAAATGTTTGCATCCGGTGACGGGAGTTTGAAATTTCCTCCAAAACTGTGTAAACCCGTTGGCTTTGCGTTGAAGGCTTTAGTTTCTTTTAAGTCATTAAATACAGTATTTAGTAGGTTAATATAAGGGGTAAAAATAAGTAATTTAACTTTTAGCTTTAAAGGTTCTTGCTTTTAATATAATTAGTTTCTCAACGCACGGGTATGTCAAATGATATTAACTTTGATGTATAAAATAATCTCAATATATTGTTAAAATAAAATTTAGAATAATTAATTATACATGAAAGAAAAAAATACAAGATACTGTGAATGTACATCGATGACTCATTTATCGAAGTAAAGATGATTAGATATTGTTTAAATCTACGCAACGAATAATTATAGTTTAATTAGATACATATAATCTTATTTTGATTTTAGAAGTACAACATGTAATGAAGCGTATATCATCTAATATTTCTTTATAGACAATATTGATAATGATGTTTTTGTGTCATCTGTTTAGGTTGCTTTCTATAACCAAAAGTCAGGTTGTTGAAATTAATATTTGTTTTGAAAGTACAATTTAAAGTTGGCCATATGAAAAGACACATTATGATAGACATAATATAATATTTCATATTGATTAATCATGTGCATTTAGCCATTGCAAAACATAAATGTACAGAAAATGAGTTATGTTAGGCTATAAAATATGATATAAGTTGATCACGCCCAATTATGCCTTATAAAAAGGACAAAGCGGTCGTTGTAAATATAATCCGGGTATTTAGCCCAGAGTCGAATCTCACAGTCAATTAACCTATCAATTACTTTTGTCAGACTCACTGAATTCTCCGTAATCAACTTCCCAGATATTTTGAATAACAATTGGTGATACTTCTACTAACTATAACTGAATAAAATTAATTAAACTAAGAGCTAACTATGACTTAGTTGTAAACAATAAAGAGAAGGATCTAAGGTTGTGATTTCCCCTATTGATGGGATCTCCTCATGTTATGTTTCATATAGATTTGCCTAATCGACAGAGTCTCTGTCGATCATGACCACTCTTACTATAATAAATCTCTCCCGAGTAATTACAACAATTTACTAGACGCACTCTCCCGAGTTACGCTAGCTGGCTTTTATTACAGCTCACTTAGACCGCACCCAACGTTTCGTTATCCCTAATTCCACCTTTAACCCCTCGATTATTGATTCCTCATATACTTTGAGAGTGGTGTTGTTCAACAACTACCTAAATATGCACTCTCTCCCGAGTAATACATACTAAATAGGCACAACTAATTTAACTACAACAAGATCATAGTTGAACAAATAGAGATTAAACTTATCAAACTATATTAACACAACAAGAAGTTCATCCTTCAACAAGTTCCATCAAAACCTTAGACAAAATAATTTAGTTACTCATAATTGTTTTCATAATAACAACAACAAAATTCATCATAAATGATAAAAACAAAAGGAAGAAAGGTAGAACTCGATGCCGAATTTTCCTCCTCGCCTCCTACCTCTTTCTTGCCTTGAACAAAACTATAAAAATCTTGATATCTTCTTTTTTGGGCGAGCTGGACCTCTTAGATTAAGTGGAATTGCCCCGATCTTCCAAAATTGCCCCTGATATTAGCGTGTTCTGGACGGACTAGTGCGGTCGCGGTCGAACCGCGCATGGGCCGCGCTAATGGCATTCTACACTGTCGCTGTTCCTGGACTAGCGCGGCCGCCCTAATCGTGCTTCATTCTACCCAGCGTATTTTGCTCTAGCGTGGTTGCGCTAAGGCCGCGTTTGGCCCACGCTAGAGTGGAGCAACTATTTATCTCTTTTTTTCTTTCTTCTTTCACACGCACTCAACTCCGAGGGGCTTTCCTTGCTTTAATTTAGCTCCAAACACTGTCCTATGTCCTCGTAATCACGACTTGCTCCTACAAAACATAAAATTCACAATTAGAGCCATTTTTTTGTCATTTAACCTTTCTAGAACAGTGAAACATAGCCGAGTTAGGAGGTAAATAATTGTTAAACTATATGAATCTAGCCTATTATCATAAGCACATAAATTTGTTGGCGTAATACCTTGTAAATTGGGACCCTGACATCACAAAATCAAGAATTTATTTATTTCATCGTCATTCTAAGCAAAATTTTCCCATAAAATAATAATTGTATGGTCACACCTATATTTTAGAATTACAAATTGCTATTAACTTATTCATATGGTACATCAAATGAAAGATTTTCATGAAAATTTGTAATTTTAACTTTATCTTTTATTTGTAAATATTATTTCGCTTTTCCTGTTCCGTCACAAGCGAATGTAGTGTACTACTTACGAGTTCAATTGAACCTATAACTTTCGACGCGGAGTAAAAATTTGTATGTAAAAATTCATTAAAATTACAAAAATAGTAGATATGAACTCATACTTTAAAAATATAATGGGTTCAATGTTAACTCAACCCATAGTATTTAAATCCTAGATCCGCGCCTCTGTGTTCCGTCATATTCCAAGAAGTGACTTCATTATTACTAACATGTAAATCACATTTGAAAAATATGATGTCACATATTGATAAGTACACGTAATTATGTAAGAACACAATTCATAAATTTATATAAATAGTGACGAAGCCAGAAATTTTATGAAGGGTATTTAAAAATAGTGACGAAGCCAGAAATTTGGATCTTTTTCCCTTATTAAAGATTTAAATATAATTATATATTGAACTTCACCAAAAGATCTCCCTCATGAATAAGAGACTCATATAAACACACCAAAAAGAGCCTCGCTCAGTTAGAGCCAACTTTTGCAGAAGAATCTATGCAAAGCTCAAGCATATTTGTGCTATCAAATTTCAAGAAAATATTATTGAGTGCTATAATACGTAGCCACATGGAGAAAAGAAAACAATAAAAACTCGAATTTACCTATTAAGGAAGCTTAAAGCCAAAAGAAGAAACTAATATAGTGAATGGATCAATATCCGGGCGTTTTAAAAGTAGTATTTCGTCATTTTAATTTGTTCGAATCTTTTTGGAATACAAGGAGCAACTTGATTAATTTTTAGTGTTAATTCGACATAAAATTTTTAATTTTTTTAAATTAAAATTTAAATATTTATAAATTACATAAAAAGTAATATAAATTCACAATAATTAACAATTCGAAATATTTAACATTTATTCAGAAAAATACGGTTAAAGAAAAATCTTGTTTGACTCTCCAGATAATAAAATGAACCATTTTTTTTTAAATGGAGTAAATATTATTTATTTTAGATAATTATAAAATTACAATCTCATCTACGTTAATATTGCTCCTCTACCAAAAGCCAAAGAACTACTCAACTAAAATCATGTCAAAGCATCCTCTTACTCCAAAATCAAAAGATGATGACTCCTATATATGCTTAGTGTTTAACCGAGTATTTGGGGTTATAATGCAATTAAATTCGATTGATGTAATTAACATGCTTAGTTTTTTTCTTTTTTTTCTTTTTTTTTTGTGGTGAGTTTGACTCATTCATTCTCCCTCAATAATTGTAACTACTGTGATAATTGCTCGGCGAAGGTTTCAACAATACTACCAATATCTGTGCTTTTAATTATTTAACTCATCAACACCTAGAAGAACGGTACAACAATGATTATGCTGGACTTAAACTTGGCGATTTTCATGAGACATGCCTAGAATAGATAGGTTCGTAAACATAATAGTTACGACTGTTTATGAACCGTTGCTTAAGGATGTTTGTAGGCGTTAGGTTTTTTGTTTTTCAAGTTGAATATTCATGTTATTTAGAAGGGTATTTGGTAATTCAATTTTTAGTTTTTGAGGTTTCTATTTTTATAATAATATAGACTAGTTTCTTGATACGTTTGTTGCACGTGTTATTCCGTACAAGCAGTAAAAACATTTAAAATATTATTAAAACATGTGAAATATTATACTAAAATTTCAAAAGAAAATAATACAAGCTAAAAATAATAAATAGTTTTATAGATGTAGTGTTAAACTCAAATTGTCTGCATAGCTCTACAAAGATCAATACTAATATTTAGTTAGACAAGTATATTTTATAATTAAATAAATTTAATTGTTATGAGTTACAAACATATAATATATGACCGTATATTTCACCTAATTTTTTTTTTGTCGATATTTTTCTTGAAGTTGTGCCATTTTGATGTTTCGGCGAAATGATTCGTGCAACAAATAAAAAGAGAAACTAATACTTATTTGTACATGATATATTTTTATAAAGAATGAAAAAATTAAATGTTTGTAAAATTTTGTGAACATCAATTAAGTAAGAAGCCAATGACAATAATAAAAACATAACAAAAGGAATTTTTTTCATAGTTATGCAAAATTATACAAGAAATTTGAAATATTAATTGCAAAAGGTTGAGGGAACCAAAAGGTTTTGTACTTATTTATGAAGGTATATTTTTTTGAAAGGTATCATAGTCACTTAAGTTTATAGGGTTATTTTGGTCTTTCACATTCAACTTTTGATCTTCATGCTTATAATATAGTATGATAAGATATAAATAATAAAGTACAAATTTCTATGAATAATCAACACGAACGTATTGTGGCTTTTTTATATATATATAACTAACAACGCCAAAGCATTTACATCTAGTACTTTTATTCTCCCTCTCTTTTTTGTGCCCTATTCTTCTTCTTCTTCTTTTACCCTCTTTTTGAATACCTCAGTTGTAATTAATATCATTCGTGACTCAAGAAAATTGTTGCACCCTCATTATATCTTGGAGATGAGTATAACTCGCCTAGCCATTCCACTCTATGTCTGGCTGCCCTCGCAATTTCATGCGTATAGAGTCTGATACGAATTATATTGGTCCATCTGCTTGTATATTTTTGTGGCGTTGTAGGCATCAATTCTTCTTGTCTTGGATTCGGTAGTTTATTCCATGTTCTGTTTGCTACTACTCTGTCAGCTAAATCTCTCGGTAATATTATTTGTTGAAAGTAGAAAAAATAATTAAATTTTGCCATTACATATCTAATGTAAGCTTAATTATTTAATGTGGTTTGATTAGGATGAAAATCATGCAAATGGCATGCATAGTTAGTATTGGCTTACTCACGTTCAGGTGACACATGGTGACCATTTTTTTCACATTGCTTGTTTGCAAAGATGGATTGACATAAAGATGGAGTGTCCAATTAGAAGTCGACGTCCTCTTCCACCAGCCTAAATAGATATGATCAAGTTATTGCATTGACCAAAGAAAAAATTCAAATTGGTGTAAGTTTTCTTAGACTAATAAGTTACGCACAAATTTTCAACCAATTTAGCAAAGGTGAACAAAAATCCATTAGTTTCAGAAGTTAAAAAAAATGCTACTACTGAATAGAAGAATAGGCGGCTATAAGAAAAATGACTTGTTTTGTTCTTTGGCTGTTTCTGAGACCCTTACAATGGCTGTGGCTCCGACGATTGAAACATAAGTTAAAAGAAGAAGTTAGTTAGTTGAGAAGTACAAATTTAGAATAGACACAACGTTTAGTAAAAGGCACAATACATACTTTTCTTCTTTCCCGTTTTCTTTATTGTTTAAAATATATTATTATTTATATATATTTATATATATTAAAGTAGGATATTTAGGTTATTTAGAATGTAATTAGGTCGTTTGACTTTTTAGTTTAGGACTTTTTACTTTTATAATAACTAATTTTATGGTTTAACTTATCTAAATGAGTATTAAACTTTTATAAAATTATGTAAATATTATTTTTGAATTAACATAAATGTGTAAATTTATTTCAACAAAGAATATTGATACTGTTTAGCTAATTCAATAAGGAATATCAATTTATATCTTTCACTCTCTGTGTTCTCCTTTAGCTCTTTTAACTACTACCTTAAAGTGCTTATGAGTAAATGTATATAATTTATTTTATTAATTTCAATATACAAATTTATCTTATCTTGTAACGACCCGGTCTGTCGTTACGTAGAACTTGCATTTTTATCGCTGTCATTGACTTGTCATGGATTGATTATTCTATTATTGATGTGTTAGAGTCGATAGGCTTGAAATCGGAATGGTTAAATGAGAATTCAGTAACTTAGTCTTTAAAAAATAGCCTTATAATGGGAAAAGTCAATTGAGCGTTGACTTATTGGGAAACGACCTCGAAATACGGATTTTACGGCTCGGATAGCTTCGTTAGGTGATTTGGGACTTACGAGTGTGTTCGGAATATTTTTGTGATGTCCGTTGTAGAATTAGGCTTGAATTGGCGAAAATTAGTTTTTGGCGATTTTCGGTCGGCAGTGGAAAATAGGCTATCGGGGTCGGAATAGAATTCCGACAATTGGAACAGGTTCATAATGTCATTTTGGATGTGTCTGCAAAATTTCAGGTCAATCAGAGTTGTTTTGGATAGTTTCAGCATCATTGGTGGATTTTAGAAATTTCAAAGTTCTTAGGCTTGACTCCGATGTAATTTTGGTGTTTTGATGTTAGTTTTGGTGTTTCGAGAGTGCAACTAATTTTGAATGATGTTATGGTATATGTTGGTAAGTTTGATTGGGGTCCCGAGGGGCTCGGGATTGATTTCGGGTGGTTAACGGGCATTTTCGGGCCTTAGAGAATTGCTGGTTTTCTGATTTTTTGTGCAGCAGGAAATCCTTCACTGCAATCGCGTGAGGAGAGATGCGATCGCGTAGTTCAAATCGAGACGGGTAGAATTTTTCTCTCGGCCATCGCATAAGTGTGTTCGCGATCGCAGAGGTTGAGCAGGTTGAGCAGTGCGATCGCGTGGAGCATGTTGCAGTCGCGTAGCCTAAATAAGGGGGCATGTGAGCAGAGGTCAGTGGTCATCGCGACCGCGTTATATGGCGTGCGATCGCGTGGAGTAAGGAACCAAGGCATCGCGATCGCGTGAGGGAAAGCCTCGATCGCGGAGAGAAAATCACTGGGCAGTATTTAAACAAACCCTCCGCGACCATTGGACCTTTTAACACCATTGTTGAACTGGAAGAGAGCTTTGGGGGCGATTTTCGAAAAGGAAAATCAGTGTTCTTCATAGAGGTAAGTGTTTTGATCATTAAAACTCGTTTATGGGTGATTATAGAGCATAATTTCAATACTAATTCATGAAAAAATTAGTAAAATAAGGTGGGTTTAGGGCTTGAGATTTTGAGACCTTTAGGGATTGATTTGAGGGGTCAAACGAACTCCGATTTTAGTATTCTTTATATGTACGGACTCGTGAGATGATGAAGAATAGTTTTGTATAAAAATTTCTGAGTTTCGGGACGTGAGCCTGGGGGTCGGGTTTTGACCAATTTCGGAATTTTTGAGTATTTTGACACATTCGATTGGGATTAGTTCCTTAGCATATTATAATGATATACATCTGATTGTTGGTAGATTTGGAGCACTCGGAGGCCGAATTTAAAGGCAAGGGCACTGCGGAGTAGTGTATTAGCCAGTTTTGAGGTAAGTAACGCTTCCAAACTTGGAACTGAGGGTTCGAAACCCCAAACTATTTGATATTTACTGTTAATTAAGGTGACGCACTTGTCAAGTGACGGGCATGCGGGCGTGCACCGAGTATTTGTAGCCTGGCTCATCCCATGGCACTGTCTACTGGTTATCCCAGATTGATATTGTATTGTGAAGGTGGTAATTACCTAGAACGAAATAGAAATCATGCTAAGTATAATGTTAAAGCTTCACGCCGATGTGTTTAGACCGGAATGGTCGATTATTGTTGTCCCTATCTGTGATTATTGCTTTCATGTACTCAGTCCTGTTATAGTATATGTTTCATGCCTCAGTCTCGTAAGTTGCTAGTTATTCTATATTATCATTGGTTTGAGCTGATTTTCATATGTTAGAGCATTGTGAGTGAGACTGGAAGGTACTGACTAAGTGAGGCTTGGAGCCTGGTTTTGAGACAGTTATAAGGTCGGACTGCACATCGCAGCGATCCTAAAGTCATGCCTTCGTTGGCTTGATATAGTGCTTGGGATGAAAGGAGCCCCTCCGGAATCTATACACCCCCAGTGAGCGCACAAATATTCCGGAGATGGATTTCTCCGTGGTTATTATGTTCCGGAGATGGATTTCTCCGTGGTTATTATGTTCCGGAGATGGATCTTCTCCATGGGGGCTGGATCGGCCTCTTTTCTCAGTACTTGGTGACTGTGTCACTTGTGTTTATGTAATATCCGGGATGGACTTCCCTGAGCCTGAAGGCCGTATTCTAGTACTGAGTGGACCACCTTATGAGAGCTTGATTAATGCGTACACAACATTCTTGATTCTATATGAATTCATGCTAGTATGCAGAGTTACAGACATATATTGATGCATCGTGTTTATTTACTGATATATTACTGTCATGTCCAACTTATAAATTGTTGTTCGAATTATCGGAGGTTTAGTCCGTCACTACCTCCCAGCTCGTAGTTTGGCTTCATTACTACTGAGTTGGTGTACTCACGTTACCTCCTGCACCTTGTGTGCAGGTCCAGGTACAACGGAATTCAGCTCGGGTCAGTGAGCACAACAGTTTCATCAGAGTTGACGAGGTAGCAATTGGCAACCGTGATCTCGTCTTCCCTTTCCTTTCTACCTGTCGTATTTATTTTTAGACTATGTTAGTCATTTCTTTTGCTTGTATTAAGTATTAGCAGCTCATGACTGTGTGACACTGGATCCGGGGTTAGTAGGATTTGGTCTTTTGAATTTCATAAACTGGTCTTCCCAAAAATATTGGATTTATTATTATTATTATTGATTTCAGACTTGTTAAAAAGGGGCATTATATTGGAAATTGTATTTAGTTAGATAAAATGGGTGGCTTGACTGGTTCCACGACAGGCGTCATCACGACTCCGAAAATGGGTCGTGACATATTATTTTACTTTTCATTATATTTGTAATTTAATACGTGTATAAATTTATAATATGTACTCAACTTATTCAAATAATTAACTTAAAGTACATTATTGTACTTATTACTTCAAATTGAAATACTACTATTATTTTCAAAACGTAAGCATGTCGTACTAAACTTATTTATATATATTTTTGCATACACGACCTAGTATGTTATAAGTTTGGTTTACATATTATTGGTAATCTTTAATTTTTGAAGACTTAAAGTTAGATCTAAAATTTTATTAGTAGATTTCTAACACGTTTATATACATTTTGTCTAATGCACATAAGAAAATGTCATAATTACTTTACATAATTTATTTAAGGAATGGATTTATAAGCAAATTTTTATTTGGTTTTAAATTCCTAAAATTTAGGAGTTTTTATATATACAGTACAAACAAGAGAAGATTTAATGACCAAAATTAAGTTGATTTTTAAATTCCTAAATATTAGTATAATAATTAAATTACAATTAAAACCCATATAAAATCTATTTTTAAAGGGTGTAAAAAGTGAACAACATTTTGCTAAGGGGCTTCGTGCTAGGATATGCGCGATGTGCGTGTACCTTCTATCGATGTGTATAAAATTAAAAAATATAAGCCCTTAACAATGAGTTTTGTTTTTAAATTATAAGCTCTTGAATATGAAAAATATTGATCATGCTTAGTAAAACAAAAATAGCGGATGTCCTGTCTAAGCATGACAACAACCAAGATAATCTTGAAAGTTTAGTGTTATTATGTATCTCGTTCTTTTATATTAATATCGTAACACCTAGGTACCATGTATTCTAAGACAAGTTAGCTACAAAAGAGAAGAAAAATTAGCGATAGATAAATTATGTAGTAAAATAATAAAATTATCGTTAATCCTACTTAGTGACAGAATTAGTTATATATTTTAAAAATCCTATTAGCTACAAGATGAATTTACTAACTAATTCTTGTTTTGTAAAGTTAAAATATGTAACAAACTTTCTTTATAATAATATTAACTTCTGTTTTACCAAAAAAACAAAAGTCCTTTTCCATCTTTTTATTTTAACATATGCATTGAGGTAATTTAGGTATTTTTGTATATTAAATTATGATAATTAATTTCTTATCACAAATTAATGATTACATTTTTTTTTCAACAATAATTACTAACAAAACCTAATTTCGTAGTAAATCTTAACCAATTTAACAACCAAGCTTCTAAGAAAATACTTATGATTTGAATTTTAAAAACAACAAATAATCATATGAAAGGAAAATAAAGGAAAAGTTGGTCCTTATGATTAAAACAAGGACAAAGAAAAAAAAAAAAAAAAAACACGTGAAGCTTTTGTAAATAGTACGTGGATGAAGTCCATGTATGAATAGTTTGTGGAGTGATTCTTTATGTCCATCCCTTACACTATTTTACTATAGTGGTCTTTACTTTTTATGCCTATAAAAAGTTATGTAAATGACATTGTAAAGACACACCAAAAGGAAGTGAAATACTCCTTCTTCTATCTTTGTTTCTTAGTAATATTTTACTAAGTTGCTTTTATTTTATAACACGTTATCAGCACGAAACTCTAATCAAATTCATAATCTCTAAGTTGTGCTTATTCTCCTCCTCGGATCAAGGATGTTTCTTTTAAAGTTATTCTAAATAATGTTGATGTGCATATTTTGCATGTAAACTTTACCAAGTGTTTTACTTTCATATAACCATGTTAATTGCTCTCTCATGCACATAATATAATTACAACTATGATGAATTATACATATTTTATTAAGTGACTTCTACTCCAAAAATACTTTACTTAATGTCATAAAGAATCTCACCAGCTAACTCTTATGTTTATTGAATTGATTATAATCACTGTTATTTCACGATTATCCTTATATTTATTTTTACAATTTCTTTTTTGTAGTTTTTACTATGTCGACTTTGTCAAAACTTGAATTTGTGGCACTTGATAGCACGGGAAGAATTATTTGTCATGGGTCCTTGATGATGAAATTCACCTTGACGCTAAAGGTTTTGGAAATACTATTATACAAGAAAATGAAGCATCAAATCAAGATAAAGCGAAGGCCATGGTTTTCCTTCGTCATCATCTACATGAAGGGTTAAAAATTGAATATTTAACCATAAAAGATCCACTTGAATTATGAATTAATTTGAAGGATCGATATGACTACCTAAAACTTACGGTATTACCGAAAGCTCGGTATGAGTGGATATATTTAAGGTTGCAAGACTTTAAAACTGTCAGTGAGTATAATTCCGCTATCCTTAAAGTAAGTTCTCTATTAAAATTATGTGGAGACACTATCACAGATGAGGACTTGTTGGAAAAAACATTTTCTACTTCTCACGCTTCAAATGTGGTGCTACAACCACAATATCGTGAAAAAGGTTTTAAGAAATATTCTGAGTTAATCACATGCCTACTTGTGGCAGAACAGAATAATACTCTATTAATGAAAAATCAGGAAGCCCGTTCCACCGGGTCAGCTCCATTCCCGGAAGTGAATGTTGTAGCAACATATGATAAGTTTGAAAGAAAATAAAATAATTACAGTGGTTGATGCGTGGCTAGAATCCATGGTTTTAAGCATTATATACCTTACATTTTATGCGCTTTTGTGATCAAAATACACGTCGTATGTGCCTAATGGGGTTTATTTTATGTGTAGGTGAATTGGAAACGGAAGCAGAGCTAAATAAAAGCATAAACGTTGAAAATACGCTCAAGAGTCGAAAATGAGTGACCCGGGCTATAGCCGGGCGTTTTGGCCTTAAAGTCAGGCCAACCCGGGCTATAGTGGGGCGTTTGGCCCCTAAAGCCAGGGTCAGCCTGGCGTTAGTGGGGCGTTAGAGCCCTAAAGTCAGGCCTGCCCTGGCGATAAGGGGGCGTTTGGGGCTTAACACCTGGCCTGTCCGGTCAATTCCGAGTTTTGAAGGTTTTAAGTGTTTCCCGATTGGAATAGAAGTCTCCTACATGTTTAGGGTTTATCCCAAACATATAAATAGACCCAAGAACACAACTTTGTGGAATAGAGGCGATTATTGGAGAGAAAATACACACAAGATCATTAGGAAGCAAAGGATTATCAGTTTTCTTCATCTTATTCTAGTATTTTCAATTTATGCAACACTTATGCAATTGTTTGAGTCTAGCATGAGTGGCTAAACACCCATTGTTCTGGGGTTGTGGTTTAGCCATGAATATTATTATTCGACATTAATTTAACATTGATTATAGTTCACTCAATATATGGTTGTTTCTTCAATTCTGCGTTTAACTGCTTAATTGTATGGCCAGCAGTTAGGTATATACTATCTATGTTATGCTTGGGAAAGCCGTATATAGATTAGAGAAGAATTGAAGAGAGCGCGATATTAAACCTTCAGGGAGTGGATTTGTGGTTAGGATAGGAATATATCTAGTCATCGTGCTTAATTAAACATCGTAATCTTAGTGCGTTCTAATAGATTAATTTCATAGGAATATATGCGTTAATCTATTGAGAATAGGCGAGTAGTGCTTCGGGAGAAGGCTATGAGAGCAATTATCGATTAATTAGCAATCATGAGTGAATTATATGAAAAGGAGAGTTAATTAGAATGCAATACGAGTGGTGAATTGATCACAACCCTGGAATACTTGTCTCTACTGAATACACAACAATATTTTTGTCACTTGATAATTAGTTAGTTAATAGAATCGTAGTATAAATTAGTTACATTCCTGGATTTTATTTTGGCTTGATTAAATAACAATTAGAGTGATTCAGCAAGTAGTTTACGCAAGTCCCTGTGGGTTCGACATTCGATTTAACATTATATTACTTGTTACGACCACGTATACTTGCGTGGGCGTTTAGGACCAACAAGTTTTTGGCGCCGCTGCCGGGGACTTGAATATATACTACTTTCTAGTTACTTGCTTTAATTGCTTATTCCATTGAGTCTAACGTCACGTGATTTTTGCTCTAATATCAGTAACTTCGAGTGAATGCATAGGGTCAGAAGCCAGGATAGACTTGACGGCTTTGATCCTGAACCTGGGAGATCATTTCATAGGAGGTTGCGAGAAGCAAGAGATACAGACGATATTCACGACTTCATCCAATTTTCTGTGAACATGGCAGAGGAACAACACATGGTTGTTCAGGAGGTGGCAATGCCCAGTATTGCTAATGTTACCTCCAGCATCGTGAAGCCCAGAATCACTGGGCACTTCGAGCTTAAACAGAGCATGATTCAGCTACTTCATGCAAGCGGGCAGTTTATGGGTCTTCCACACGAGGATCCTCAGTAGCACATTCTGAACTTCTTGGAGATTAGTGATACTTATATCACTAACGGGGTCACGCCAGATTATGTGAGGCTCATGCTTTTCCCATTTTCTCTATTGGGTGAAGAAAAGCGATGGCTGAAGGCGGAACCAGCTAATTCCATTACAACATGGAACGATTTGGCGAGAAAATTTCTGGCAAGGTTCTTTCCTTCAGGAAAGACTGCAAAGATTAGGAGTGAGATATTCTTATTTCGACAGAAAACGGGTGAATCTTTATATTCAGCATGGGAAAGGTTCAAGGGGCTACTCAGAGACTGCCCTCATCACAATCAGNGTTGGAGAAGAATTATGATGAAATATTTGCATTATTGTAATAAATTCTCTAAAAGCAATCCAGACTGGCAAGGGAGATGGGGAGAAATGTGGTTCAAAAGTCACCAGGGGTTCTCGAACTAGATGTGGTCTCAGCATTGTCAGCCCAGATCTCTACATTGACTAACCAAGTCAATCAGATGAACCTGATAATTAACAAGCAACAGTCTCAACCAGTGCAACAGATTCAGGTATTTTGTGAAGTCTGTGGAGAGGGTCATTCGAGTGATTTATGCCTAGTTAATCCAGAGTCTGTCTGATTTTTGGGTAATGCGAATAGGGGACAAGCAAATCGATATGGAAACACTTATAACCCCAACTGGAGGAACCACCCAAACTTCTCTTGGGGTGGAATTCAAAGCACTCAGAATCATTACAGGCATCCAGCACCTCAACAACAGTACAAACCACCTCAGGCTGAACCATCAGCAAGCCTTGAGGAGATTATGAAGAGAATGATGAACGACCAACTTGATTTCAATCAGAAAATAATGGTTGATCACCAAGACTAGACTGTAGCGATGAGAAATTTAGAACGTCAAGTGGGGCAACTCGCCAGTTCTCAAAACACCCGACCAACGGGGGCTCTTCCAAGTGACACTGAAGCTAATCCTAAAGCACCTGTTAATGCTATATCATTAAGGAATGGGAATCAATTGGAAGAAGTCCAGTCCAAAAAGAGAAAGCATGTGACTTTTAATGAGAAACCAGCCACTATTGAATCAACATCAGACAGCCCGAAAGAATCAGACAAGCTAGTAAAAGCGGGGGTGGCTGAGCAACCCCCACCAATTGTTGCGAGGCCACCCCCTCCGTTCCCTCAAAGGTTGCAAAAGGTGAAAGATAATGCAGCATACAAAAAGTTTCTTGACCTCCTGAAGCAGGTACAAATCAATATTCCACTAGTAGAAATTCTGCAGGAGGTGCCCAAATATGCTAAATACATCAAATGTATTATGGCAAATAAACGAAGGCTGACTGAGTTCTAAACCGTGGCGCTCACTGAGGAAGTTATCTCAAGAATTCAAAACAAGCTACCTCAGAAATTAAAAGATCCGGGTAGTTTTACTATCCAAATATCAATTGGTAAGCATGCAATCGGGCGAGCTTTGTGCGATCTTGGGGCAAGTATTAATTTGATGTCACTATCTATGTTCAAGCAGTTAGGGTTGGGTGAACCACGCCCAACAACAGTGATTTTACAATTGGTTGATCGCTCCCTGGCTCATCCTGAGGGAGTAATTGAAGATGTTCTAGTTCAGGTGGGCTCTTTCATATTCCCAGCTGATTTCATTATCTTGGACTATGAGCCAGATCAGGAAGTCCCATTTATTTTGGGGCGTCCATTNTGTTTAATGTTTACAAGGCACTCAAGTTGCCTGTCCACTATGAAGAGCTATCCATGATTACTATAGTGGAAAGCAAATCGGAGTCAATGGTTCCCTACATGAGTCCTGTTGACCCTCTTGAAAGAGTGTTAATTGGGGATGAAGAAGACTGTGGGTATGAAACAAGGGGAGACATTGAGAAAATTCTTGAAGTATCCTGCAAGTTACCTCCAAGGGCTAGGAAAATTTGAAGAGTTGAACAAGCCTGTTACTCTAACACCTCATAAGCCATCTATTGAAGAGGCTCCAAAGCTGGAACTCAAGCCTCTTCCAGTACATTTACGTTATGCTTATTTGGGGAACTATGAAACACTGCCAGTGATCATCTCATCCAGCCTGACTAATACACAAGAACAGAAATTGCTAAGGGTACTTCGTGAGCACAAAAAGGCGATTGGGTGGACCATTGCAGATATTAAAGGAATCAGCCCATCGTTCTGCATGCATAAAATCTTTTTGGAAGATGGACATCGACCGAGTGTTGAGCAGCAAAGGAGGCTGATTCCATCATGAAAGAAGTAGTGAAGAAAGAAGTCATAAAATTACTGGATGCAGGTATCATTTTTCCTATTTCTGACAGCAATTGGGTGAGTCCGGTTCAATGTGTACCCAAAAAGGGAGGGATGACCGTGATTGAGAATGAGAAGAATGAACTAATTCCTACCCGCATTGTTACGGGTTGGAGAGTTTGCATTGATTATCGAAGGCTCAACAAAGCAACCCGCAAGGATAACTTTCCACTCCCATTCATTGATCAAATGTTGGACAGACTAGCAGAGCACGAATATTATTGCTTTCTGGATGGGTATTCAAGTTACAATCAAATTGTCATATGCCCAAAAGATCAGGAGAAGACCATATTTACTTGCATTTATGGCACCTTCGCCTTCAAGCGAATGCCATTTGGTCTTTGCAATGCACCGGCCACCTTCCAGAGATGTATGATGGCTATTTTCACTGACATGGTGGAAAAATTCGTAGAGGTGTTCATGGATGACTTCTCAGTCTTTGGGTCATCTTATGATGATTGTTTGAAAAATTTGAGCATGGTGTTGGCCCGTTGTGAAGAAACGAATCTGGTGTTAAATTGGGAAAATGTCAATTTATGGTGCAGGAAGGCATCGTTTTGGGTCATAGAGTATCTAAAAATGGCATCGAAATTGATAAGGCAAAAGTGGAGGAAGTTGAAAAACTACCTCCGCCAATTTCAGTGAAAGGCGTCCGGAGTTTCTTGGGACACGTAGGATTTTATAGGTGTTTTATTAAATATTTTTCTAAAATTGCTACTCCTTTGTCAGGTTGCTGGAAAAAGATGTCAAGTTCAATTTTGATGCATCCTGCCTGAAGGCATTTGAGGAGCTCAAAAAGAAATTGATAGCTGCCCCCATAATTGGTGCACCTGATTGGTCAGTACCATTTGAACATATGTGTGATGCAAGTGACCATGCAATTGGGGCAGTGCTAGGCCAAAAGAAAGACAAGGTGTTTTATTCCATTTACTATGCGAGTAAGACCCTTGATGATGCACAACAAAATTACACCACCACTGAAAAAGAGTTGTTAGCTGTGGTGTGGGCCTTTGAAAAGTTCCAGGCATTCTTGGTGGGAATAAAAGTTATAGTCCACACAGATCACGCAACAATCAGGTATTTATTTAGAAAGAAAGAATTTAAAGCTAGATTAATGCGCTGGGTTTTATTGTTGCAGGAATTTGATGTGGAGATAAGAAACCGAAAGGGCACTGATAACCAAGTAGCTGATCATCTGTCAAGGCTGGAAAATCATGATCATGTTGAGGAAGGTGGAGATATTAAAGAAGTTTTTCCTGATGAGAAACTTTTTGCTATAACCCAACACCCTCCTCCGTGGTATGCAGACTATGTGAATTATCCGGTGAGTGGGGTACTTCCTCCGAAAGTAGAATCAGAAGCAAGAAAGAGGTTCTTACGCGATGTGAAGTTTTATTACTGGGATGAACCCTACCTGTACAAAAGATGTGGTGATCAACTAATGAGGAAATGTATTCCTGATAAAGAAGTGGAACTTGTGTTGTATGATTGTCATGCATCACCATATGGGGGCCATCATGGTGGCGATAGAACAGCGGCGAAAGTGCTACAATCGGGTTTCTTTTGGCCAACGCTATTCAAGGATGCTCACGCATTTGATAAAAAGTGTGACCAGTGCCAGAGAACAGGAACGATAACAAGGAGGCACGAGATGCCTTTGAATAATATCCTGGAGGTCGAGATTTTTGATGT
>ML369200.1:46407-85940 GCA_005239525.1 Nicotiana knightiana
CGGTATCGATCATAGTTAAGGGGTAATGTGTGTGATTGAAAAGTAAAATACTCCTTGTTAATGAAATGTGTATGTGTTGAAGGATATTGCTCGAGGACGAGCAAGAGTCTAAGTGTGAGGTGTTGATGTGTGGCTAGAATCCATGGTTTTAAGCATTATATACCTTACATTTTATGCGCTTTTGTGATCAAAATACACGCCGTATGTGTCTAATGGGGTTTATTTTATGTGTAGGTGAATTGGAAACGGAAGCCGAGCTAAATGGGAGCATAAACGTTGAAAATACGCTTAAGAGTCGAAAAGGAGTGACCCGGGCTATAGCCGGGCGTTTTGGCCTTAAAGCCAGGCCAACCCGAGCTATAGTGGGGCGTTTGGCCCCTAAAGCCAGGGTCAGCCTGGCGTTAGTGGGGCGTTAGAGCCCTAAAGCCAGGCCTTCCCTGGCGATAAAGGGGCGTTTGGGGCTTAACGCCTGGGTCCCTGTCCGGTCAATTCCGAGTTTTGAAGGTTTTAAGTGTTTCCCGATTGGAATAGAAGTCTCCTACATGTTTAGGGTTTATCCCAAACATATAAATAGACCCAATAACACAAATTTGTGGAAAAGAGGCGATTATTGGAGAGAAAATACACACAAGATCATTAGGAAGCAAAGGATTATCAGCTTTCTTCATCTTATTCTAGTATTTTCAATTGATGCAACACTTATGCAATTGTTTGAGTCTAGCATGAGTGGCTAAACACCCATTGTTCTGGGGTTGTGGTTTAGCCATGAATATTATTATTCGACATTAATTTAACCTTGATTATAGTTCACTCAATATATGGTTGTTTCTTCAATTCTGTGTTTAATTGCTTAATTGTCTGGCCAGCAATTAGGTTCTATATACTATCTATGTTATGCTTGGGAAAGCCGTATATAGATTAGAGAAGAATTGAAGAGAGCGCGATCTTAATCGTTTAGGGGAGCAGATTTGTGGTTAGGATAGGAATATACCTAGTCACCGTGCTTAATTAAACATCGTAATCTTAGTGCGTTCTAATAGATTAATTTCATAGGAATATAGGCGTTAATCTATTGAGAATAGGCGAGTAGTNTGATCACAACCCTGGAATACTTGTCTCTATTGAATACACAACAATATTTTTGTCACTTGATAATTAGTTAGTTAATAGAATCGTTGTATAAATTACTTACATTCCTGAATTTTATTTTGGCTTGATTAAATAACAATTAGAGTGATTCAGCAATAGTTTACGCAAGTCCCTGTGGGTTCGACATTCGATTTAACATTATATTACTTGCTACGACCACGTATACTTGCGTGGGCGTTTAGGACCAACAGTGGGGACATGGTCGTAGACGTGGACGTGATAGGGGACGAAACAATTATCGTCATTATGGTGGAAATAAACTGGAGAACAATAAGAGTTCCCATATTAATCCTTCAAAAGGTAAAATTAGTATGTGTCACCGATGTGGTATGAAAGGTCATTGGGCACTCATTTATCGTACGCCAGATCATTTTGTCAAACTTTAATATGGAGGCACACTTGGCCTTTCAAAATAATGATGATGAAGCAGGTCCCTCAAACAAATATGATTCTGAGGCACATCTTGCATATAAAGATAATGATTTTGGAGGCCTAGCAAATATTACTTATTTAGAAGCTGGAGACTTCTTTGAGGATATTGACTGAAGAACTAATCATCTTACTGGGGAATGAAGTTATAATAGAAGTTGTCATTTTTTTATGTTTGCAACTAGTTTATTTTTCTTGAGTGTATTTTCCTAATGCATCATGTGTTGCTAGTTTCTATATTCCTAATGTATTTCTTAATGTTCTTTTTCTGTTTGTCTTTCATATTTCTTATGATGTACTTTTTGATTTTTTTTATGAAGAATATGAAAATTCCCCAGTCTTCAGTTGGACTCAAGATTAATAAAGATGATATATGCCTTCTGGATAGTGCTACAACACACACTATTTTAAGGGATAAGAGATATTTCTCTTATTTGGTAATGAAAGAAGCCAATATTAATACAATATCCGATAGTAAAAAATTAATTGAAAGTTTTGGAAGAGCCAATTTATTACTACCTGACGGAACAAATTTGGCTATTGATGAAGCACTATATTGTAGTAAATCTCAAAGAAACTTATTAAGTTTCAAATATATTCGCCAAAATGGCTACCATATTGAGACTACAAATGATGAAAAGATTGAATATCTTTATATTACTACAATAGTGTCTGGTAAGAAATATGTGCTTGAAATGTTACATGCTCTTTCCTCCGGCTTATACTACACAAGTATTAGTAGGATTGAAACATATGCCGTAGTAAATGAAATGTTTACTAATCAAGATAATTTTATTATTTGGGATGACCAGTTAGGCCATCCTGGTTCTAATATGATGCATAAAATAATTAAGAATGCACATGGATATTCAATGAAAAACCAGAAGATTCTTCAATTTAAGGAATTCTCTTGTGTTGCATGTTCTCAAGGCAAATTAATTATTAGACCATCAACTATTAAAGTTAGGATGGAATCCCCTGCATTTCTGGAACGTATACAGGGTGATATATGTGGGCACATGCACCCTCCATGTGGACCATTCAGATATTATATGGTTTTGGTAGATGCATCTACAAGATGGTCACATGTGTGCTTACTATCAACTCGGAATTTGGCATTTGCGAGATTGTTGCTCAAATAATAAAGCTAAGAGCACAATTTCCAGATTATGCAATTAAGACAATTCGTATTGATAATGCTGGTGAGTTTACATCCCAAGCCTTTAATGATTATTGTATATCAACTGGCATAACAATTGAGCATCTGGTTGCTCATGTTCATACACAAAGTGGTCTAGCGGAATCATTGATCAAACACCTCTAATTAATTGCTAGACCAATGCTTATGAGAACAAAACTTCCCATTTCAGTATGGGGCCATGCTATTTTGCATGCAGCAGCACTTGTGCGGATAATACCCACAAGTTATCACAAAGTCTCCCCATTGCAATTGGCTTTTAGTCAGGAGCCAAATATTTCCCATCTTAGAATCTTTGGTTGTGCTATATATGTTCCAATTGCCCCACCACAACGCACAAAGATGGGTCCTCAAAGAAGGTTGGGGATATATGTTGGATATGAATCTCCTTCTACTATAAAATATTTAGAGTCGATGACTGGAGATTTATTTACAGCAAGATTTTTCGATAGCCATTTTAATGAATCAGTATACCCAACATTAGGGGGAGAAAATAAGAAGCTGAAAAGGATATAGATTGGAATGCATTATCACTGTTTCATTTTGATCCTCGAACAAATCAATGTGAACAAGAGGTTCAAAAGATTAGTCATTTACAAAATATTGCAAATCAACTGCCAGATGCATTCACTGACCTACCAAGGGTGACTAAGTCACATATTCCAGATGTTAATGCTCCAAATCGAGTTGATATTCCGATAGGAAAATCAATTAAAGCAAATGAGTCTATGCCACTCTTAAAACGTGTTATACCAATCGGTTCTAAAGATAAAAATCCTTGAAGAAGAAAAGGAGCAAATGATCAAAGTGATCATAACATGGAGGTAGTGGCTCAAGAAGAGCCCCAAGACGTAACAAAAGATAATACCTTATGGGAGGTCCAGGTACCTGAAAATAATGAGAATGAAGAGATATCAATAAGTTACATCTCAACGGAAAAAAGATGGAATCGAAATAATACTGTTATCGATAACATTTTTGCTTATAATGTTGCTGTTGAAATAATGCAACAAGATGAGTATCTTGAACCAAAATCTGTTGATGAATGTAGACAGAGAAATGATTGGCTAAAATGGAAAGACGCTATCCAGGCAGAGTTAAATTCACTTGGGAAACGTGAAGTCTTCGGACCCATAATTCGAACACCTGAAGGTATAAAGCCAGTAGGGTACAAAATGGGTTTTTGTGCGAAAACGAAATGATAAAAATGAAGTCGTTAGATATAAAGAACGACTTGTGGCACAAGGGTTTTCGCAAAGGCCTGACATTGATTATATGGAGACGTATTCTCTTGTAGTAGATACTATCACCTTCAGATATCTCATAAATATGGCAGTGCATGAAAAACTTGATATGTGTCTAATGGATGTTGTTACAACCTATCTGTATGGATCATTAGGCAACAAATTTTTTATGAAAATACCTGAGGGATTTAAAGTGCCAGAAGCATGTAAAAGTTTTGTGCAACTTGTTTAATAAAGCTTTAGAAATCATTATATGGATTGAAACAATCAGGTCGTATGTGGTACAATCGCCTGAGTGAATACCTATTGAAAGAAGGGTACAAGAATGATCCAATTTGTCCTTGTGTCTTTATAAAAAGGTCTGGATTTGAATTTGTTATAATCGTCGTGTATGTTGATGATCTAAATATCATTGAAAATCCTGGAGAGCTTCCAAAAGCAGGACTGTTTGAAGAAATAATTTGAAATGAAAGATCTTGGAAAGACAAGATTTGTCTTGGTATACAAATTGAGTATATGAAAGATGGAATATTTGTCCATCAATCAACATACACCGAAAAGATTTTATTATTTCAAAGATTTTCACAATTTAAAAATATAAACAGGGATAAACAGGTAAATTCCATAAAATCAATAAATGCCACAAAGAAATTAACAGGAAAATACAACAACAACAAAATTAAATTCAACCTCACAGCAATGTTACTCCATCACTCAGCATTCGTACTCAGCACTCAATCCTCAATAGGTACCTGTGCTCACTAAGGGTGTGTACAGACTCCAGAGGGGATCCCAAAGTTCCAGCCCTAAGCAAGGACAACTCACGTGCTACACGGACAATTCACGTGCCATAATATCAATATCTGGATCCGCACGGTCAACTCGCGTGATACGTAGACAACTCACGATATGGTATCAATATCTGGATCCACACGGACAACTCACGTGCTATCATATCATATCATATTAAATATCTCACAACAGGACCTCGGCCTTACTCAATCATGTACATATCTAGCCTCACCATCATCAAAAGATAAGGGAAACACACCCCACATCAAGTATCACAGATATCAGCAAAATAATAGAGATTGAGGTAAACATGTACAAGAATATCTATGACTGAGAGCAAACAATGTGAGCATGAATAAAGCCTAAGCATGATCTCTAACATGAAGGCAAACAAGTTCAAAAATAAGTAAACACATAACCACATATAATAGCCATTAGGCCTCACAGCCTCACGGAACGGGCCAAGTCTCAATCCCTCACGGTGCACGCCCACATGTCGTTACCTAGCGTAGGTATCACCTCCAAACAGTCACGTGATATCAAATCCCGGGTTTATACCCTCAAATCCAGAGTTAGAACTATTACTTACCTTAACAGCGTAAAATCTTACTCCTGGACTCCCTCGTCTCTAGACTCGGTCTCCAAAAGCTCAGAATCTAACCAAAATCAGAATACTACTATCAACATAGGCTAACGAATCGAATTCCACAATAAAAACTACATAAATAGGCCAAAAATCTGAAATTGAACAAAACCCGGCTCCCGAGCCCACGTCTCGAAACCAATCAAAAATGGCAGAATAATAAACCTCGTCCTCTCTAACCATATAAAATTCGTCAAAATCGGACTCCATTTGGTCCCTCAAATCCTCACTTAAAACTCTCCAAAACTCAAACCCTAACTCCCTCATTTTCACCCTAAACCTCTACTAATTTCATGGATAATCAGTGGGAAAACATCATAAATGCGTGTAATTAAACCCAAGCGACTTACCTCACTAATGTCTTGTGATTCTCCCTTGAAAAACACTGCCCTAGCTCAAAAACCCGTTCAATAATGGTGGAAAAAGGGCAAAAATTTGCGAAGGGGTATATTTATAGGTTTCTGTAAGGGATTCCGCCCATGTGGACCCCTTACGCGCATCTGCAGTGCCGCACCTGTGGAAATCCCATCGTAGGTGCGAATTTCACTTAACCCATGAACTTCCGCATCTGCGCTCGAACCTTCGCACCTGTGATTCCGCAGATGTGGTCAAGCACTCTGCTCATGCGCGTACAGCCACTTCTGCGGTCCCTTCTCGCTCCTGCGCTCATCACATCTGGGGCCCTCACTCCGCAGGTGCGGCCACACTAGAACAGCAACACCATCTGTAATTTCCAACTTCCAAACTTCTCGTTAACCATCCGAAATCATCTCGAGCCCTTCGAGACCTCAACCAATTATTCCAACAAGTCATATACCACTACTTGGACTTAGTCGAACCTTCGGAACACCCAAAACAACATCAAAGCACTAATTCAGCGTTGGATTAAAGCCTAAGAACTTCTAAACTTCCAAAATTTTCCAATGATGCTGAAACCTATCAAACCAAACCTGAATGACCTCAAAATTTGTACACACATCACAAATGGCCCTACGAACCTACTCCAACTTCCAGAATTCCATTCCGACCCCGATACCTAATTTTCCACTGCCGACCAAAATCACCAATTTTCTAACTTTCACCAATTCAATCCTAATTCTACCACGGACCTCCAAATTTTACATTTCGGACACCCTCCTAAGTCTAGAATCACCCAACAAAGCTAACTGAATCATAAAAAAATCCAAATCCGAATTCGTTTACTCATAAGTCAACTTCCAGTTGACTTTTCTAACTTGGCTTTCTAAATAAGAGGCTAAGTGTTCATTTGATTCCAAAGCTATTCCAAACCCAAACCTACCAACTCGATACAACTCAACACAGCTACAACACATAAATAAGCAGAAATGGGGAAAACGGGGCTATAACTCTCAGAACGACTGACCGGGTCATTACATCCTCCCTCTCTTAAATAAATGTTTGTCCTCGAACGAGTCTGGAAAAAAAACCATACCTGAAATCATAGCATCTGAAGCAATAGCACCTGATCTAGCTGGAAGGGCATAGAAACGGGCCTGACCACCCCCTCTTGGGTGACCCATAGCTAACTAGGCTCCTCCCCTAGCTGGCTGAACTCCACCCCTAGCTGGCTAGGCAGGTGGTGGAGGAACTAGTGCTGGTTCCATCGGACAAGTACCCTGCTGTGGAGTCCCAGCCAATAGCCTAGGGCAATATCTCGAAATGTGACCAAAATCTCCGCACTCGAAACAACCCCTCATCTGACGAAAATGCTGCTCTTGATGCCCAAAAGAACTACCCGACCATACCTGAGCGGGCGGAGCATAATGAGAACCCTGCGCTGGCAATGAACTGAATGATGACTGGCTCTGCTGAAATGGGTCATGCTAAAACTGACCTCCCTGAGGAGCACCACTGAAACCACCCTGACCACGAGGCCACTTAGCCATCTTCTGACCTCGAACCATCTCAATCTATCGAGCAATGTCGACAACCTCATCAAAGGTAGCGCCAGATACTCTCTCCCTGGTCATAAGCAATCAAAACTGAAAATTGAGGCCATCTACAAACCTCATGATCCTCTCTCGGTCTGTGGGAACCAACCAGACCGCATGACGAGCCAACTCGGAGCATCTCGTACTGTGTAACAGACTACCCTGACGAAGCTGATCAAATTGCCTGCGCAGCTTCTCTCTGCGAGACTCAGGTAAAAACTTCTCCAGAAAAAGAACAGAGAACTGTTGCCAAGAAAGAGGCGTTGCGCCAACCGGCATACGCCTCTCGCAAGCCTCCTGCCAATTAAGTGCAGCCCCAGAGAACTGGAGAGTAGTTAGAGAGACCTCACTGGTCTCCAGAATACTCGTGGTTCGAAGCATCCTCTGACACTTGTCCGAGAAACCCTGTGCATCCTAACCCTCAGCACCACTAAATGACGGAGGCTGGAGTCTCCCAAATAACCGGTTGGGCTAGAGGTGCCCCCGGTGTCTGATGTCCCTGAATAACCTGCTTAGGTGTGCGGGCAACGGGAATCTGGGTGTGCCCGAGAAGTAGCTGCATCCATAGTAACTAAAGCCGCCAGAGCAAGGCCCGTACACACTGACAGAATCTAGGCTAGGGCCTCCTGAAGGCCTAGAATAACAATAGGCACAAGTGGTGCCTGAGTTGGTCCCACCGGAACCTCTACCTTGGGGACCTGATCATGAGCGGGAATAACTGTGGGATCTGTAGGTGTTGCCCTAGTTGCTGCGCTGGCGATGACTCCGCCCCTACCATGGCCTCTACCGCGGCCCGAACTAGTGGTTGTCCCTCTTGACCGGTAGCACGAGTCCTCACCATCTGTGAGAGAATGAAATACAGATGTTTAGTTATTAAAATACACAGAACGCATGATAAGAATCCAAGAATGTGAAATTTTCCCAAAGGTTCTGCAGCCTCTCGAAGATAAGTACAGACGTCTCTGTACCGATCTGCAAGACTCTACTAAACCCGCTCATGACTCGTGATACCTATGTAACCTAGGCTCTGATACCAACTTGTCACGATCCAAAAATCTAACCATGATTGTGATGGCGCCTATCGTGTTACAAGGCAATCCTACTTCCCAAATATTACTACTAAATTGATTATATGAAACTAATAAAACATTTCCAACATTTAAATTTCTCATAAATAAATCAACTCTAAATATAGATAATATAAAATACGGAAACGATTCCCAAACATCAGGGTGTCACTAAGTCATGAGCGTCTAAAACTATGAACTAAGATATAAAACTATCTATCAATACAGTCCAAAAGAAGAAATGACAAAAGGAGTAACAAGGTCTTGCGGACGCTAGCAGCTACCTAACAGTCTCCAAAGATAGTCGTCCTGAACTCAACGATCGTCGCGCGCTAACACACCTGGATCTGGACATAAAGTGCAGGGTGTAGTATGAGTACAACCGACTCAGTAGTAACAAAAATAACTAAGGAACTGAGTAGTAGTGTCGAGCTAAGCAAAACAGTCTAATTATTTCTTTTCACAATTTAAAATATGAACAGGGATAAACATGTAAATTCTATAAAATCAATAAATGCCACAAAGAAATTAACAGGTAAACGAAGAAACAACAAAAGTAAATACAACCTCACAGTAATGTCACTCCATCACTCAGCACTCGGCACTCAGCACTCAGAACTCAGCATTCACACACAACACACAATACACTCAACACTCAATAGGTACCTGCGCTCACTAGGGGTGTGTACATATGCCGGAGGGGCTCCCAAAGCCCGAGCGCTAAGCATGGACAACTCACGTGTTGCACGGACAACCCATGTGCCATAATATCAATATCTGGATCTGCATGATCAACTCACGTGCTACGCTGACAACTCACGCACTATGGTATCAATACCTGGATCTGCACGGACAACTCACATGCTATCATATCATATCAAATATCTCACAACAGGCCCTCGGCCTAACTCAATCATGTACCTCTCTAGCCTCACCATCACAATAAATAAGGGAAACACATCCCACGTCAAGTATCACAACACATCAGCAAAATAATAGATACTGAGGTAAACATGTACAATAATATCTATGACTGACTGCAAATAATGTGACCATGAATAAAGCCTAAGCATGATCTCTAACATAGGCAAACAAGTTCAACAACAAGTAAACACATAACCACAGATAATAGCCATTAGGTCTCACAACCTCACAGAACGGACCAAGTCTCAATCCCTCGCGGTGCACACCCACACGCCGTCACCTAGCGTGGTTATCACCTCCAAACAGTCACATGATATCAAATCCCGAGTTTATACCCTCAAAGCCAGAGTTAAACTGTTACTTACCTTAACAGCGTAAAATCCTCCTCCGGGTTGTCCTCGTATCTTGACTCGGTCTCCAAAAGCTCAGAATCTAACCAAAATCAGAATACTACTATCAACATAGGCTAACAAATCGAATTCCACAATAAAAACTACATAAATAGGCCAAAAATCCGAAATCGTCCAAAACCCGGCTCTCGGTCCCACGTCTCGAAACCAATCAAAAATGGCAGAATAATAAACCTCGTCCTCTCTAACCATATAAAATTCGTCAAAATCAGACTCTGTTTGGTCCCTCAAATCCTCACTTAAAACTCTCCAAAACTCAAACCCTAACTTCCTCAATTTCACCCTAAACCTCTACTAATTTCATGGCTAATCAGTAGGAAGACATCATAAATGCGTGTAATTAAACCAAGTGACTTACCTCACTAATGTCTCGTGATTCTCCCTTGAAAAACACTGCCCTAGCTCAAAAACCCGTTCAATAATGGTAGGAAAAGGGCAAAAATTCGCGAAGGGTTATATTTATAGGTTTCTGCAAGGGATTCCGCACCTACGGACCCCTTACGCGCATCTGCGGCGCCGCACCTAGGAAAATCCCATCGGACTTAACCCACGATCCGCATCTGTGCTCGAACCCTCGCACCTGCGATCCCGCAGATGCGGTCAAGCATTCCGCCCCAGTGCGTACAACCGCTTATGTGGTCCCTTCTCGCTTCTGCGCTCATCACACCTGTGGTCCCTACTCCGCAGGTGCGGCCACACCAGAACAACAGCACCTACTGCAATTTTCGACTTCCAAACTTCTCGTTAACCATCTGAAATCATCCCGAGCCCTTCGAGATCTCAACCAATAATTCCAACAAGTCCAGTATCACCCAACGAAGCTAACCGAATCATAAAAATCCAAATCCGAATTCGTTTACTAATAAGTTAACTGCCGGTTGACTTTTCTAACTTGGCTTTCTAAATAAGAGACTAAGTGTTCATTTCATTCCAAAACTATTCCGAACCCAAACCTACCAACTCGATACAACTCAACACAACTGAACAACACATAAATAAGCAGAAATGGGGGAAACGAGGCTATAACTCTCGGAACGACTGACCGATTGTTACATAAAGTAATGGCGATAATTTCTCATTGTTATTCAATTCGGAAAAGGCCCATTCATGCCAGTGAACTATATGAAATTGGGATAATTTTCCCTCGTTAAAAGGTGGTCTCAATCCTGCCCTTGTCGTGTATTAAGATGGCTCACATATGCCATTTTTTAAACGGACAACCCTAATAAAATATTTAGCACCAGATTTTGACACGTGTTACAATCTGGTGTAATCCATCTATACCATGATTTAAATAACAAATCAATCCGACTCAACACCCTTATTTTAATAAATTGACCTGGCCCAATATCATATTTTAATAAACCCCAATCCTATTTTAATTCTCTCTCTCTCTCTCTCGCTCTCACCTCGCTTTCTTACAAATCCAAATTTCTCCTCTCACCATAGCTGCTACATTAGGGTTCTTTCCAAAATTGACACAATTTCAGAATTACTTAGGTAGGGCTTAGTCTTTGAGTTCTAAGAACCTTGGTCCTTTATTTCTTTTCTTCGTTCATGAAATGTCGCAAACATCGAGCTCTTCTAACCTGCGTGTAAGAAATTGTCATTTTAGAGAAGTTGTGCTCCATCTCACTTCGTGGACTCCTGAAAATCCTGGGAGACTTTTCTTTAGGTGTTGTAAACTTGATGTAAGTTAATGTTTTCTTTTAAATTTTTACATTGTGTGTATAGGGTTTTTTGGGTTTTTTTAATAATAGTTAATTAAGATGTTATGTTGCAGCCAATATCATGCGGCTATGGGGAATGGGATGATGACGAATTTCATCCAACTCTTGTTGGTGAAAATAATTACTTGAAGAAAAAAATTGACTTTTTTGAGCGAGAAACCATGTATTTGAAGGGAAAAGTTGTTGATATTCATCTTGAAACTAAATTATTGAGGGATATAGTTGCTGATTTGGAGGCATCTTCTGTTATTGAAATCTCCCTTCATACTGAAAATGATAGAAGATATGCAAATAAGAGAGAAAATGTATATGTTATGTTATTGTGCTTCCTTGTTGGGTTTGTTGTTGGTTATGTATTACATAGTTAAGTTATGTAGTTTTTAAATATTGGATGAATGTAATCATATTCTGTGACTATATGAATGAATGAAATGTGTGACTTTATGTAAATTTTGCTTGTATAATGGTTTGATCTTAATGTAATGAGTTTGCAACAACCTAAGTGCAATTGTTTAACCCAAAATGATGGTTTGACCTTATAATGTGCAGCTTAGAACGACTTTCAGCGAAATTGCTATACTTGTTAACAGTGTGTAACGGCAAGAAGTTCAAATATGCCCTTCAACTAAACGCTATTGAACAAATATACCCTCCACATGTTCCAACTATACACCAGCTACAAATAACCTGAACATACACAACCTGAACATACACGATCTGGACATACGCAACCTAAACATACACAATCAATATTTAAAACAGTAGTCATCCTATATATTTTTGGCTACAAACCAATAGAGGGAGTCGGCTAAACATTCAAGGGAGTCGTTATTGCTCTGATTGTGCGTATGAAATTAGCAACACTATATAGGGGCTACAAACATTCTGATATGTCACAATTCAAGGGAAATGGCTACAAACCAATAGCTTGAAACACAACCTAAACAACGTTTAGAACAATATTCATTTGCATAAAACCATTTCAAGTCAAATAAGAGGTTTGAATTCAGCGAAAATCTGCAGCTAGAATTTCATCAAAAACCAACAACACGTTAACCAAAAACCAACAGCCATAACAACAACCTTAATGTAAGTTCTTAACACAAGGACATCTACCCCAAAAAGGTTTCTAAACTTGCCAAACTTCACAATTTGACGCCATCTTCAATTTCTTCCTTTTTCTTGCTTCATCTTGGATTTGCTTATGTGTGACAGTTGGTTTCCCCTTCCAAGTTGCCTTAGTTGGTGAGTAAGGCAAACTTGATGGCACTGCCGCTCCATATGCATCTTTACAAAATCAAATTCTTCTTGTTCCTATTGGCGGCCTTACATTCAGCTTTCTAGCTACAAGTCTGATTCAACAATAACCATTAGCCTCAGAGGTGGATCTTCATCAGTACCAATAATAGGACCATAGCCCTTTGGTAAACCAGTAGTGACATAAGAAGATTCTTGTCTGTTGTATCATAAGTTCACTGTCAAAGTCCATTCCTTCATCTTCAGAAGCAGCAAATGCAAATGGAAATTCTGGAGCTGAGGTCTGACTTGAACCACCTTTCTGGTGTTTCTTTTTCCTTGATTTTGAAGTCTCTGCAGTAGTTTTCTCCTCGCAACCAAAAAAAAATTATTAGAAGACGTGACAATTCCCTTGAATTGTGACAAATCAGAATTCTTAGAAGTTGTGACACATCAGAATTCGTTACCTTGAAATAACCCATAGCATTGTGGTTTTCACTACCACAATTGTTGCATGTCATCACATATACCTTCATTGAGTCTCCACTCTCCAACCATCTTCTTTGCTTCATCTGGTTCCCTAGTTCTCTTCGCTCTAGGTCTGGCCATATTCTTGGAAACATCAGGAAGTTATTGAGTTGGTTCTACTTTCCAAAGAAAATTCCTCCTAATTGGCTGGAGCTTGTGATTTTAAGTCAATGAAAATGCTTCTTTGTTGTAGTACCAATGAATTTGTGACAGTGGCTCACCCTAAAAAGTAAAACTATGTTAGTAATTAGATAACATTAGAATGATTTAGTGAAAGATAGTTGTGTCTTATACCTTGTCATATAATATAGCCTTGATTGCACAGGGACATGAGATACCAGATAATTGCCACACTCCATATGTGCATCTTTCCTTTTTAATATCCACAGTATGTCTATCATCACCTTCACTAATTTCATATACAAAGTCGCAATTAAACTCAACCTAGCAGTAATGTGTTATTGCCATATAGTCATTATACAGCTTCAAAGCACATGGACTGAAGTCACCATTCCATTTAGTAATGTCATCTCCATTTGTAGCCAACACATTTACCTTTAACCTTATCTCCTCTAATGTCTTGATAATTGACACATATCTTGTTTTCAAAATCCATGCATTGAATGATTCAGTGTAATTATTGTGCAACCATCATGTTTTTACACTGAGTATCAAAATATGTTCTGAACCAAGCTTGTTTTGTATAATGTAATAGGTCTTTAGCAACAACACCATCATAAGATATTTCACCCAGCTTCTTAAGTTGATCTTTAAAATCTTCTTCATAAGTGCTCCAAGCATTCTACCATAAAAGTTTCTTCATCTGTCTAATTCTCCATTTTTTAAGCCAATTAGCTTCAATATGTTTCACACAAAATCAGTGGTGAGCATTAGGAATTACATTCCTCATAGCATCAAGTAAACCCTATTAACAACAGAAACATAAATGCGAGAAAGAAAACTAGAAAAAAAAAACAAATAAAAGATGAAAGTAATACCTTTTGCATATATGAGATAAAAGTAACTCCATGACCATCATTTAGATCCAAAAAAAGCTCCAGAAGCTCAATAAACCATCTCTAAGTAGCATTTTCCTTGTCTATACAACCCATGCAAGTGTGTAAAATTGATTCGTGCTATTTTGACCAATAGCCACTAGCAACTGGCCCTTATATCTTCCCTTAAAAAAAATACCGTCCAGCCCAATAAGTGGTCTCAAGCCATCTTTCCAACCCACTTCAATGCATTGAAGCATATATACATCCTTAAGAACTTTCTTCTCCATTCTTCAAGAACATTTTTAGAAATATTAATTACAAAACCAGTGCCAGGATTAGACTGTCTGAGTTCTTGTCCATAGGCCTCACTTTAATTTAGTCATCAAAAAAACTGCCCTCTAACTTCTTAAGTGCCAAATTCTTGGCTCTTTTAAGCTTAGATATTGACATATTTAATTCAAATTCAATCTTTAAATCATATTTTATTTTCTTCAAGTTGTACTAAGGATTGTACTGCATTTTTCTCTTAAATAGGTGTGCTAAAGTATTCTGATCAGCCCTAGAATTTTTGAAGCAAGGATCACATGTATGGACATCTTTACATGTCTTCATTTGATAGTTATCACTATTGTCATCCTGTGTGATATAACATTTAAACCAGTAGCACACTTATAGCTAGCCCTAGTTGAATCAGTTTTGATCACATGCAACCCTCTTCACTGTCCTTCTAGCTTCTTCAATATCCTTAAATGTCATACCTAACTCCAGCTCCTTAAAATACACTAACCTATCAATTGCAGCCCTCTTTTTTTCCTTACTAATAGCTTCAAGTTCTGAATAATCATATACAAAACCTTCTAAATCATCAAAATACTACCACCCAAACTAATTTCACATTCATGAGCTACATCAATGTCTACAGAATATTTCTCTTTATGATGAACACTATTTTGAGCAAACACTTTAGCTTCAAACTCATCCACAGCAAAAAAGTTAATCACATTGAACTCTGTAGAGAATAAGAACTGAAGAGTCCTCAGACCATCATCATCAGTTACCAGGTAGTACCTCCCGAAGGTCCAGTTGCTAAAAGTTGCTCGACTGAGCTAAATCCTAATTTTTTATAAATTCTTCACAAATACTTTTATAGTTGACAAGGCAAGCATCATAACCAGACAAAGTGTACACATGCTTCTGATCATACACTATTTCAGGTGAAAATATCTAATTACCCCATACTGAAATACCAGGTCCACTTTAGTAATCATCTTCTGTTTATATCACACGCAAAGGAATAAAAAGAGCGACAAGTGAGAGTCCACAACAGTAAGTAGAAAGTCATAAGTAGGACCACAACTAGTTTGAGTAAAAATAACTCAAAAAACATATGGTAATGAAGGACCACAACAAGAAAATAAAATCATCAATTGCAATGCATTATTCACTTTATTTTATTCTTTAGTAGGATAAAGTTCCAAAAAGATATCAATAAACAACAACCCCATTATAAGACAAGAAACCCTAACACCACATATAAAATTCAAGTAAATGAATCTCTGACCCACCACAAATAGAATAAGGAGAAGAAGACTAGAGCATGTCATACCTGTTAAAAGCATCAAGCTTTCGACTTGTCTCTGAAAATGAAACCCTAGAGGTCCGGCTTTCTGGTGTGGGCAGCTGCGGAGAAATAAACATTTGGAAGAAAACGAAGTGAGAGAGAGAGGGTGAGGGAAATAAAATAGGATTGGGGTTTATTAAATTATGATTCTAGGTTTGGTCGGTTTATTAAAATAAGGGTGATAGGTCATGTTGGTTTGTTATTTAAATTAAGGTATAGTGGATTGCACCAGATTGTGACACGTGAAAAAATCTGGTGCTACTTATTTTATTAGGATTCTCTATCTAAAATATGGCATATGTGAGCCACCTTATAGATGGCAAGATCGGAATTGAGACCACCTTTTAACAACAGGTAAATGTGCGCAATTTCATATAGTTCACTAGCGTAAAATGGGCCTTTTTCCATATTCAATTTCTAAGAGAATGGTTATATCAAACAAACGCGTTATTTGTGAACCCTCATTAATTTTTTAGATTCTAATTTTAAAAAATGAAGTTATTTGAATAAGAATTCTAAGTAATCAAATAAGAATTATATTAAGTACCTGTCTGGACAAAAATTCCCAAAATATTTTTGAAAAAACTGATTTGGATGAAGTTTGATGTTAAATTGGCCGCGCAGTGTAATTTTCATGTGTTGTCTTTGGCTCTCTGCATCACTCTCTTTGTTCAAAAGGATTTCACAAAATTATAGGTGTTAAATGCTGCATGGGATGTCAAAGTAACGGTTGCGAGTGAGAATGGACTTTCGTGTTACCATAGAGAAGGTTACTACAAGATCTTTGTAAATGCCAAAGCATTTGAATGATCCAGTTAGTAGACGCTTATCTGTTTTTACCTACTTCGGACTGAGCCCAACTTTATTGGAGAAACACATTCTCATGGATTTTGAACAATTTGTGCAGAGAATGCATAGTAAGAAGAATTGTTGAGGATTCACTAAAAATCTATGCAACTACCAACTGAAATGCAGTGAGTTGTTTGTTATCTATGATTGAGAGTAGGGCAGCAAACGGGCGATTCGGGTAGGATATGAGCAGGTGAAAATGGGTAACTAAAAAAGGGATAAATTATCCGACCCGACCCGTATTTGAGATGGATAAAAAAATGGGTTATCTGGCCGATAATATGGATATTCATATTAGAGAAATTTTCAAAAATGACTATTGTTTAGTGACTATTAACTTGTTATAGCTGCCACTTACTTAATTACTTCCTATAACTATGTTTTCACTTGTTATAGAGTGTATTCGATGTATTCAAGCTACTGTATTCATGAATACAGTAGCAACACTTAGCGGAAAACAAGGAAGTCCAGCTAAACATAGATTGTATTCATATGTATTCGCGAGCTGTATTCGTGAATACAATAACAGAAATCTGCTAAAAAAAAGATGTTCAGCTATTTAAAAACGGTAAGTGAATCAATTAATGTGATAGACTCCTGATATAACTCAACAAACTCAATTATAACACGTAAAATTTGTATTTTCATTTATATAAAAGATTCTCAGCCGAAAAACACCCAAAAAAAAAAAGCAATCTTCAAAGATTCAATCCATCCTTTCTTTATTTAGTGGTATCTTTATTAAAATATTTTTTAGCGGTATCTTTACAAATAGATTTATATATTGAAATTATATCATTATATTGAATACAGTTAAATGCATACAATATATTGAATACATGAAGTATAGCAGGTCATCTATAGTGCAAAAACATAAGAATACATATTGCAGATACATTTGAATACATATATACATCTGAATACATAAACTATATTAATTAAAAAAATATATGAATACATTCTTCAATACATTAAATACATATTGCTAAATATATAATGTTGGACAAAACAGTGAAACAAAGTGAAGCTTTGAAATTATACAATTAACTTGAATACAGTTAAATACGGTGAATATATTGAAAAAGTAGAAAAAATTAAAGAAAGTGAATACAATGAAATACATGGAATACAGCGAGATACATTGAATACAATGAAAATAAAGGTAACGGACTCTTCAAGTTCCTCAGCCCCAAACTTGATCCCCAATCCACCGATATCCAGGCCGCCACCATGTGGGGCGTCGCCGCCAGTACCCGCGCCCTTTGGGTCGTCCCGGTAGTCAATTCTGATACCAACAAAAATCTATCAACTTTAACACTTACCACAACTTTTTGGAGCAAAAAAATTTGAAAATTTCGCGAGACAATGGAGATGAATCAGTGGAGAATCGTGGGTGTATTCATGGAGAAGAGATTGGCGTTGAGAGAGAAAGGGTGGAGAGAGATTGTGGTTAAGTTGTATACAGAAAGTAGAAGAGAGAGAAATATTACCCAGCGTATTTAATGGATAAGCAGAAGGAAGTGACCATAAATACATATTTTGCAATAAAACCTAAAAGGTAACTATAGGTAGGGGTGTGCATTCGATTTATCGATTCGATTTTGACCCTTATCGATAATTACTTATCGATTATCGATTTGTACATATGCTTATCGATATCGTTTCAATAAGGTTTCGATTTTTTTGATTTCGATTTATCGACTTTTGGGGCTTATCGATTACACCAATAAGAAAATATACGGGATTCTACGGAAAGTATATCGCTATAAACACGCCTAACTAATATGGACAAAAAGAAGCTAAAATAAGACGAACACCATTTATAACATAAAAATTGTGTCTCTTAAAAGAAAAATACCCGTTTCTACATCTTAGAAAAAAGGGTACCTGAAGATAGGTCAATGACAGAGAGAAGGTCTCTTGAAATGGACACGGAGGTGAAATCTGCTGATGCTTGAAATTTTAACAAAGGCACGGAGAGAGAGAGGGAGAAACGTACTATTGAAGTCGCCGGAGTATGCCAGAGTACGCCGGAGTTCGCCTGATTTCACTTTATCTGCTGGGTTTGCAATTCACGGGAGAGAGGGAGAAAGGTAAAAGTGGCGCTGAAGAATGGGTAGAGGAAATAATAGGGTTAGGGACTTAGGTTAAAAGAAAGGGTATTATAGAATAAGGGTATATTTATCTTTTTAGTATATCTTATCGGTTTATCAACCGAAGAGGACAAAATCGAAATCGAAATCGAAATCGATAAATCGAAAGGAAAATTTCGAAATCGAAATCGGTAAACCGATAACAAATAATCGATTCGATTTATCGATAAACCGATTCGAATGCACATCCCTAACTATAGGAAATAATGTTTAAAAGGATATTTTGTTTATAATAAATAAGGTGTAAAGTTTTGCTATAGGAGGTAAATTTCCTTCATATTATCCATGGCTTCTTGAATATGATCACTTATGGGAGAATTTCTAGTTTCCTAAACTTGAGGAATCCTCAATTTGAGGCTTTACAAATATAAAAGTTAAACACATTAGTTATCCATTTGGTTAACTATTTTTTAAGTGGATAATATGGTTATTATCCGTATTCGACATGTTTTTAAAAAGTTCATTATCTAACCCATTTTTTAACGGATAATATAGACGGATAACTGTTTTCTTTTAACCATTTTACCACCTTTAATTGAGAAATGATAGGTGTACAACCATCTAGATAGGAGAAGATGCGAGGAAAAAGAATTATGGGGAAAATTGATTGCTAGGAAACCAGAATCTATATATTGCACTGAGTAGGTGATGGTTAAACCAGAATCTATTATTTACTGTCTGAATGTATGTTTATTATCATTGAACTGTTTGTTTATCTTCTTCATTAGTAGTGTCATCTAAGTTTATCTTACTGCTAATCACTTTGACTTTGATATGACAGTTGGTTATCATCAACATGGAGGGTAAAATTATGAAACTAACTAAAGATGTTGACATCAACTAATGTTGATGGGTTGTGATAGATTATTGGTGGGTACAAAAGAAGGGCATACTCTGAAAAGGTACAACTGGAGTGTTTACAAGAGACTTTTCAAAATTGTTCAAGATATTCCGATATTGGTGAATTTTAGTGTTGCGACAAGTATTTGCGTGAGAGTTTACAGATTGAGCATATATATGCATGTGATGCCTTTTATCAATATTTAATATTTTTCTTCACATTTGCGACCAATTTTGGTCGTTTTTTTAACCGACCAACTTTCGTCGCAAATAGTTGATCGGTAATTTTCAGATTTCTAGTAGTGTCACCAACAATCTACGATGACACCAACCGCATTAACTGAGTTCAATATCTTTAGTTGGTTTAACAGATCGCCAGCATCACATATACGGGAATGTAAGGGGACTCTCGGTTGGTTGAACATTCTTAAACCTTCACATTTTGCAAGAAGTGTAAGTAGGAGGACTACTGTTTATGTGTAAGTGCACAAAGATTAAACTTGGAAGGATTCCTTTACATATTATATTAAACGGCAAAGGGCCAAATATATCTCTATACTTTTGAAAACGGTTTAAGAGTACCCTTCATTATACTATTGGATTATTTATGCCCCGCCATCATACGTTGAAATGAAAATACTCTTATTTAAACAAGGCTGCATATTTCAGCGTATTGAACCCCATAAAGGTACACTAAAACCAGTAGAAAACAAGTCCACAACTCTTGAAATTTGTGTCGGGTGGTGTGTTTTTCTTAATTGGATCAGGTAAAAAAGAAACGAGTCACTTTAGTCTGGTACTGTCACGTGGCGCTCCATTCAAAATAAGAGTATTTTTGTTCCAAAGTATAACGGCAGGGACATAAATAGCCCAATAGTATAATGAGAGGTATTCTTAAACCATTTTTCAAAGTATGAGGGTATATTTTTGCCCTTTGCCGTATACTAAAATAAGAAACAGAAGAAGGTTTTCAAGTATTCTGAATTCTAACTCGTTCTTTGTTTCATCCTGAATGAAGGAAAACCTCCTCACTTGTCCATTTCCAAATGGCCTCTAGCTTCCTTAGATAAATAAGCTTCATTTAGGTAAATGTTGGGTGGTAAGTGAGTGATTCCTTCAGCTAAGCAGTTTACAACCCTGACAATGGTTGAAAGTTATATTCTCAAAATTACTGTTCAACTCCTTGATCTTTGTCAACACTGTTTGAATTTTCCAAGGACTAGTGTATTCTACATTGATGTATAAAATCAGCTGTTGTGAATCTGATTCAAGCTTTGGCCAAACACCACAGTATCCCAATAAGAATGGCTTTTCTTTCTGCTACATTGTTACTTCCTTGTCCCAATGGATTAGAGTAAAGCTATTATTATCTGACCTCTAGAGTTTATCAAATTATCTCTAGCACCACTACTTCAATTCCCGGATTCCCGAGGCTGCTACTATCATCAGAATTCAGTTCAAAGACAAGAGTATTTAGCTCTCTCCCATAGGACTTTGTTGACCTGTTTCCTTAGCTGAATCATGTGAGTCATGCTACGAATATGAGTCCAATTCTGTTGCTGCTCAATCTCTGGAAACTGTAGCTGTTTGAAGCACACCATAGTACCAACGACCTGGACTTTGTTTCTGGCACAATCCGCACCATAGTACTCCCTTGTTAGAACATGTGTGTACCCATAATTCCCAGCACACAAGAATTAGGTAGACATCGGAAACTCACCCTGTGTCTCGTTCTTGTGCTCCTTTAGGCTTTAGCCACCAAATAGTGACTTGATATCTGAAGGTAAGTGCAGTACCCTGTACTCCCAAGGCATAATCAAAGTATGATCACACTTTCCATTTCTCCATTCAGAAAAATATATTCTAATGATTTTTCTCCTACAGAATTATAACAGCAGCATTTTGGAGAAACATTGTATTCCGTATTTGTTAGCTTATCATCAGTAGGTAGATTCTTTCTCATAGATCTTCGAAACAGAAATGAGCTTGATTCTTCTGTGCTATATCATCTTGTTTGTAAAAGAAGGTGATGTTCTAAACGTCAATACCACACAAGAACGGGGTGATTTATGTGGTGTCCGATTTTCGCTTGCTCTAGTTATAGAAGGACCAGGTTCTTCTATGTGCTCCAACTTTTACTGTTTGCGGAATAATAAATACAGAAAATAAAGAACACAGAGATTTTTACGTGGAAAATACCTAGCTCAAAAGGTGAAAAACCACGACCTACTTCCCAGTAGGATTTTCCCAAACTCTTTACTAAATCAGTAAGCCAAACAGCATTTACAAAAACTCTTTTGTAAACCTAGGATTACCTCTAATCCCTTCGTAGCAAACTAACATCTAGTTATTTGCGACAAACTCCAAGTTAGCTATAACTTGAAACACACAGTACCTATTACAGACGCTTCTAGATAAAGCTGAAAAGGAACAAGTTGAAATCACCTACTACAAGTAACTAGACTAAACGACAATCGTTGGAACTGGTTCTTCTATCTGGTTCCAGTAGCTTCAGAGTCACACACTTAAATCTCACGCGAACTGCTTGCAAAATTGTATTGCTAATTTTGCTCTCAATTCTTGCTTAACTTCTGCTTTTGTGTGTTCCTGTACAATAAGAACAATCTGCAATATATAGGATTAGCAGACGAGAGATTTACTAGAGTTCTAATGCTACTCTTCCTTGGTGGAAGAGTTCTAGTTAATCTCAACTCCTCGAATTCTTCCTTATCTTTGATTCTGTTCTTACTGAATAAGGAGTCCTTCTCATTTATCATTTTGCAATCTTTTCGATCAGGAGATATCTCTTTATTTCCCATATTTCGTTTATCTCCTGCATGTGCACCTCACGTGCCTTAACTCTGCATGTGTCTATGTCTCCAGTGATGGACCAGGTTCATCTTTGAGTTCCTTTATCAATCTTCAAAACTATTCAATTTCTTGGGCCAACAAATTTCCCCTTTTTGATGATGACAAACTCTGTGTTAGGCCCGTAACCAACTTAATCCAACATTGACACATTTTAGAGTATTGACCATTATTCATAAAAGAACCAGATTCAATAGGTTATAAATATCATATGTTCAGAGTAGCACAGAACCATTTTTCTCCCTTTTGGCATCATCAAAAAGTTGCAAATTTTTAGAAAGTTCCAGATATTTAAGAACTACTCATTGCCACTAGGGCAACTGCAAGTGCAATCATGGATTAATCATCAATATTGAATTACCAATTCAGACTATCAAAGAAAAAGAGACAAGAGTTAAAGCAAAAACAGCAAAATTCATTGATAGAAGGCATTGTTCATCCACAATCCACAGACAGAAATAGAAATAGTTAAAACCATGAGCAACAAAAACAAAAAAATCCATAATCTGGGTCACTGAAGTATTAAGACAGGCTGGACTACTAAGCCTGGGAAGGGCTGGAGGCTGAGTTTTTGGCTTGGAGAAGAGATAGCATATCCTTTAAGGATTCCCTCATTCTTCTCATTCTCTTTAGCAAGCTCAGTTCTGAGAGCATCCCTCTCAGATTCAACCTCTGCTAGACGGTTATTCAGCCGAAGTATTTCTACATCCTTCACCCCACTTTCATACACAAGTGCTATGACTTTGTTGTTCACAGGTGTCTTCCTGGATGAACTAGGTTCATTTATAGTGATATTGACAGCATAGTCACAAGCCAGAAGAGTAATAATACCAAAGTGATCCTTGGTTGAAGCCATCTCAGCTTTCTTCAAAGGCACCTTGTAGTGGCCAAGGACACAGGTAAGAATGAAGCCATATGGAATGGCATGGGCTTTGGAGCCATTGATCACTCTGTCCAGCAACTGAATGATGAAATAGGGCCAAGTTATCTGCCTCCCACTGTCCAGGCATTCCATCAGGACTAAATCCATGTAATTTGCGATGTGCCTCCTCTCTTGTCTTGGCAGTACACACTTGTTGATCAACTCAAATACCACTTTGTGTGGGGGCTTCATCTCACTCTTGTAAACTGCCTTAGGTTCAACCTCTTCTCCATTGTCGCAGAATTTTCTTGTGATTTGCATAGCAGTTGGAAGATCATCTAAGCTTGGCCATTTTTGCCTAGTGTAGTCATCATAGCCTTCAGATAGAATGTTAAGGATCTCTCCTAATTCTTTGGCATCAAAAGAAATTTCTATCCTTTTCACTTGGCTAGTGACTCTCCCATCTTTGACAGCAGCATTGACCATGAATTCAACTATCTCGTTTCTGGCCAAATGTCTATCCAACTGAAGGACCATGTCCTTCCCTGCACCTCCAGCTTATCCAACAATAAGGCCATGCCTGCTTCTACCAAATCTTTCAATAACCTCCCCTTCAGAATGGTGCGCTTCCCAAATTTTGTCAAGCTATCCTTCTCTCTATCCGAATCAGTTCCATCCTCATCACTCCAGTCATTATCTTCAACAGTTTGCACTTTCTTAGGTTTTATTGTAGACATGGTTCTCTTGGCTCTAGTTGAGGGTTCAGCAGACACAAGTGCAGACTTCTTGGAGGAAGTCTTAGCTTTTTTTGGTCTTGGAGTCTGAATCTCAACCCCTGTCTTTTGTTCATCTTGATGGACCAGGTCCATCTCATCAATCTCAACAGCCTCTACAGGCTCAGCAACTTTTGCCTTTCCCTTTGCAGCCTTCTTTCTTTTACTCTCTTCCAAGGCTTTCTGTAACTCCTCCTCACTCTGCCTTAGTGTGCTTCTTGTGGTTCTTCCTCGTGGAAGAGGAATTTCAGAATCAACAGAGGGAGTGGCTTTCCTCTTCTTACTTGCTCCGGCTGTTCCAGAATTTTGAGCCTTGGGAGTTCTTTTCTTCTTTGGCTTATAACTATCACCTAACTTCTTCAGAAGATCTGCTAAGGTTTTTCTCAGTAGATGAAGCAGGTTCATCTGTAGACTTCCCTAGAGCTTCTAACCCCTCAGCCGCTTCTCTTGATTCACTTCCCCCTGACTTCTTGGCTCTCTCTTCTATTACTACTGTTTCAGTTCCACAGATAGACAAACTAGCAGTTTCTTCCCCTGTTCCCCTCGCTTCACTTCAACCTCCCTCTATCTCAATTTTATTTTTACCACCTCTTCGTCTTATTTCTGGCAACTCCATATCTATCACAGACCCAACCAAAAACAAACCTATTTTCTAAGTTCTCCGCTATTTCAGACACATTCTCAGAAGTGATCTTTGGTACAGATGATACCTGTTCAGAATCCGATGATCCTACTGCTTCCTCAGTAGCTGATTTAAACGAGTCACTTGAATTATCTGATTCTTGAGCCTGACTGGCTTTTAGTTTGGCATTCAATTTTCTGGCAAGAGAACCTGTAGCCACTACTTTTCTGGCAAGCATTTTAACCCTTCGTCTCAACGCAGTCCCACTATTCTTCAACCTAGCCCTAGTCCAGAACCCAGAACCTAATGTCGTTGCTTTGTTTGGCCCAATATCATCAGGTATCATATTTGCAAGTGCCCCACTGCCTGGCCAATTGTCCCACTAAAAGGATACTTCTCCTTGTTTATTCCCCATAGTTAGTGTTCCTCAGCCTCATTCTTGTTTTCAACCAGTTTGTTCCACATATGCGAGTTGCCTCCTTCCAATTACCTTGGAACTGAATGTGATCCCTGACAATATTTAGCTTTCATAAAATCGTTTTACGATGTCTTTTTTGTTCTAAGGATATCCACCATTGCAGCATTATCGCTGCATTGCTAATTTCCCTATTCTTCTGAACCTAATGGAGGATGCCCAATGATAATTCTCCCATCCTTCAGTAGAGCGCCAAAAGAAATTTTTCCAAACGTTTTTCAATCTGATCCATGACTGTCTTCAGGGCGTCATTTTTAAAAATTTACCAGCAGAACTGAGAATACTTTTCATTTCATCACATTTGGTCCAGCTGAGCTCTGTAGATTCATGGCAAAAACAACATATCTTATTTCCTTAATGGTAGGCAAGTCTGTCAAAGCTGTATTATCACCATCTATGTCTTATTTTACAAGCTGGCCTAAAGTAGACATGTCTTGTTGATCTTCAGAGTCAATAAAGAGCTATGGAAAAATTGGTAGCAGCCGCTAACAACTAGGCTCTGAGACATATAAACATTTCAAAGAATCAAATGTTCTTATATCACATTTCAATCTTTCTTGCATATGCATATGCAGTTTTCTCGTAATTGTTTCTATATTTCATGAAGCGAGGGTTTATTTGTTTCTTTTTTCTCTTTTTGTTGTACAACTCATAAATAGCTCAGGAACTTGACGGTACATCTACATCGAATAGATAATTGATCATGCAGTGTTTCCATGTGTTGTATCTACATCACTAGATATACTCTCTTTGTTTAAAGGATTTCATAAAATCGCAGGTGCTAAATGATGCATGGGATGTCACACTACTAGAAATCCGCTAAAAACCGACCAAAGTTGATCGGTTATGGCCAATTACCGATCAAAATACGACAATTTATGTGTGGACGGTATTTTGACAGTCGGAAAGGAATACCGACCAAAGTTGGTTGGTAAATTAAATTCAAAAAAAAATATTACAAAAAAAACCGACCAAAGTTGGTCAGTATTTTAATTATTTAATTAAAAGATTCACCATCTGGGAATCGAACCGGGGTCTGTACTATGGTAGGATACTATTCTACCACTAGACCATTGGTGCATTTTGTTTTAAGATTGTCTTGATTTATACTCATTAATTGTATTTTCGCACGAAAATAATTGACCAAAAGTTGGTCAGTTTTTATTAAAAAATAAAATTACCGACCAAAGTTGGTCGATTTTTTAAAATGACCGACCGAATTAACCGACCAAAATTGGTCAGTTTTTTTAATATTAATTTTTATTTATTGTAATTGAAAAACCGACCAAAGTTGGTCGGTTTCTTGAAAAATAAATTTCGCAGGACTCAAAAATAGTTTCCCGTATTTTTTGCCAAAAAAAACCGACCAAAGTTGGTTGGTTTCGTAAAAAAAAATTAAAAAATAAAATATTTTGAAAAACCGACCAAAGTTGGTCGATTTTTCTTGATCAGTTTTTGCCGAATTTCTAGTAGTGTCAATATACCAGTTGCGGGTAAGAATGTAGTTTGGTGTTACCACAGAGAAGATGTTGAAAAATGCCAAGCGTTTGAGTGACACTAATTTGCTTTTACCTTACCTCAGTCTGAGCCCAGCTCTATCGGAGAAACACAATCTCATGGAGTTTGAATAATTTGTGCAAAAGATGCATAGTAAGAAGAAATGTTGAGAGGATTAATTGAAAATCTAGTATGCAAGTACCAACTGAAACTAGGGAGTTGCTTGTTATCTATGATATTGAATGAACCGCATTCGTCTTTATAGGTGTACAACTATCTAGATAGGAGAAGATGCAAGGAAAAAGAATTAAGGGGGAGGAAACCAAAATCTATATATTGCACTGAGTAGGTGATGGTTAAAATAGTAGCCTAATATTCCGATATAACCCCCTCCCTTGTTTGTACTATAATCTTCTGAACTCGGACAAATATGTCTAAGGAAAATGGCTTGTATATTCTTGATGAACAGAATGAACTTGTTAATCAATGGTATACTCAGATTTTACAACTAGCGCAATTCTTTTAACAAACAATCTTTTTCATTTCTTTGCTTTGCTAGTGCAAGATCATATTGAACTATGACACTTCAAAACTTCATGAAAATTTCTTGGAGAATATTTCTTAAAATAAAGGATTTAAATTATAGACATTGATATTATAATTATTTTTTTTTATATTATGGTATAAATTATCGTCTGATAATTCATTTTACTAGGATAGCGACTAATGTTTATTACAAAAAATTGTTTATAGTTATTTATAGAAGTAATTTGATCATATAATTATTTTTTGCATCTTAACTTTAAAATAAATATGTTAAGGAGGAGGATCACATTTCATGTGCATCCTAAAAGTTGGGATCACAAAAGTTTTGTTCTTCTTTCCTAATTCCACCCATTCTTGTTCTTGTTGCCCCATTCATTCCATAGCCATAACTTCAATACTTGCTCTATTTGTTTGGCACGTGTACCACGTGTGAATCGCACGCTCCAAAGATAAGGTCACACAAAGCACTTCAGCCGTGTCACGCATATGCTTAGACACGCTTGGCTTCCTTCACACGCGTGAGAAACCCTAGCCTTCGCATGCTCGCCGTGTTCCGCCGTATCGTTGCCGGAAAACCTTCCGGAATCCAGAAATCTCCTATCCTATCCTTCAGGTTATTTCTGTAGAGAATATCAATTTTCCTTCCACCACTCTGCTCCGGCCAATTCGCCGGAATATTTATTATGTGTTTTATGGATCTGGTTTTTAAAAGTGATGCTCGTCGGCTTCTGTGCATGTCCCGGAACAATTAGATGTGAAACGACATCGTTGTAAGTCATCTTCCTCTTTTTTCTTGTGAGGAAAATTGCTGAAAACGATCTAATAGATGAATTTTTGGATAACTTTATCATCTTTTTAGAACACCAGTGCAAAAAAAGTAGAAAGTAAACAAACTTAAGAGTGGTCATAAATGGGCCTGAATAGAGCTGACTGGAAATAAGGGAGTCTTGTAGCCGAGCTCAACTTATTTGGGATTGAAGTGTAGCTGATTATAAAAAGTAAAAAGGTGGTAGTATAAGCAAAAATTGAGTTTTTATTAGACGCTGCCAAAATCATGCTTTATTTGTTAGCTCAGATGGTTTAAGTAGATGGATATTTGGTATCTTCTAGATGGTTTTGGGAAGATTGCGAGGGATGTTCTTTCATTCTGTGCGTGGGATTTAAGCTATACGTACCCAATAGTGTATTTTTACATGATCTATAATTTTAACTGAGTTGTAGCAGGTTACTTACTGTCATCAAACATGCATATTGTAGACTATCTATAATTGTTTTTTAAGTAATCTAATAGAATAGAATTTCTTATTATTTGTTAGGAGTGGTTTATAAAATTTAAACCTGCATGAATATTGACTTGCATTCTGGAAGCATGAGATTCCTATTTGTTGTAAGTTGGATTTAGGTGTTTAGAATTTCTGTAGTCATTTGTCCTAACGGAATACCTGAAGTAGTAGCTCCGTTCTGCATGTCTTTCCTTTGAAATACTTTTTGTGGTCTAATCATATTGATATTTTGACTTTGAAATTTTTTGCTAAACCAGGGAGCTAAAGAGCCAAGCCTCTGTAATCATACAAAAAATGTCTTGTGAAAGACTTTAGTCAAATTATTATGCTGAAGCATGACGCTGGGCTAGTAGAATGTCATCTGCATGTGAAGTTTGAAATGTAATAAAGCTCAAGCAAACGAAGTGGAAAAAGAAAAGCTGGAAAATGGCATCAGAGATGCAGAGATATGATACAAATGAAGATGACGAAGAGATGGATGTGAAAGAAGAAGATGATGAGGATGATGATGATGATGAAGATAAGAATGGCACCATGCATGCAATGGCAGGTTTCGATGGGGCACATGGATCTAGCAGCAGTAATAGGTTTCAACACCATCAGCAATATCAGGAGCCGCCAACCCCACAAGGGGGATCTCGTAGATGTAGGCCATTAGAAGAGAAGGAAAGAACAAAGCTTAGGGAGCGACAACGTAGAGCTATTACTGCTAAGATCTTGGCTGGTCTCCGAAGGCACGGGAACTATAACCTTAGAGTCAGGGCTGATATCAATGATGTCATTGCTGCTTTGGCAAGGGAAGCAGGCTGGGTTGTCCTTCCAGATGGAACCACCTTTCCCTCAAAATCACATTCACAGGTAACTCTCCTCCTCCATTCTAAGCAAAGTATTTCTTGTCTTTTTCCAATATAACAAAGTTCACAGATAGTCTCAAGATGTTTAAGTTAGGCAAGATTAAAAATTTAGTGTTACAAAGGAAATTTGTCAACCGGGCATATGCATCAATATTATTTTGTTTCTAGTAGATCCCAAGAAAACTCAATATGGTGTTGTTTTTTCAACATCTACAGGTCACTGGCGCTACTGGTGGGACACCCACCACAATGGTGACTTCATCATCTTCACATATACCAACACAACATACTCCACCTGCTTCGTTGAAAGGCACGCCTTCTGGGTTTCAGAACACAGCCGATCATAGTGCCTGTCAAATGAAAAGTGTGTTTATACCTACTTCATCCCCTTATGATTCATCCTCCACTGCCCGATCGCAAACTTCAGCCATGGTTGCAGATGGACAAGACACACAAAATGACCCATTTCTTGTAGGGTCTGGGGATTCAATTGACAAGCAGGTGAAATGGGTAGCTTAATTTATTGTAAAATTTGTAAATTATTTAGGAATGCATTTTCACTTTGCCAATAAATTTGCGTAGAAATATCTTGAAGCACCAAAACAATAAAACATTACCTTGGCAATCCCGTATGGGTGGTGGATATGGGGTGTCATATGTGTGAAATTGACATTTTTGTTTGAATACTTTTGGAATTTTAGTTTTGCTGTTTCAACAGGCCTATAAGAGCATTCTGCTAATGTTGATCTGAAATATTTTGTTAGGTTATTGACATACACACAAAGTTACAGGCGCGTGATTTTGCTGGGACACCCTACATTCCTGTTTATGTTATGCTACCTGTGAGGTTTCTAAACTTGAACCTTGTTAATTCTTCCTTACTCTTCCCTTTTGTCAATTACTGTTCAGGGGGCCTCTGTTTCTCTAGCAACTTGATCCTTTGACATGTGTAACTTGTGTCTTCATTCCACTTGCGTTCTTATTAAACCTTTAGAAGAGGAGAATTTATTGTTTTACAGCTTTCCTCAAGTCATATGTGGTTAACCTGATGCTTTTTTCCATGTTATATTGGCAGTTAGGAGCGATTACTATGAAGTCTGAGCTTGTTGATGCGGATGGTCTAGTGAAGCAACTGAGAGTGTTAAAGTCAATAAATGTTGATGGTGTGATGGTGGACTGCTGGTGGGGCATAGTTGAGGCAAATGCTCCACAGGATTATAACTGGAATGGATATAAAAGGCTGTTTCAAGTTGTGAGGGAGCATAAACTCAAAATAAAGGTGAGATTTACATGCGGTTTGTTGTGACTCCCTTGTTCTTCCACTTTATCCCATTATTGGTTTATGTGAATGAGTGTAATAATGGGGAAAAGATGATCCTTTTACCATCAAATGTTAAAGATAAGGACTTCAATTAATTTCTATCTGAATATTAGAATTTTCGAAGGAAGTGATCTTTCGGGACTTGTGATTGTCACCATAGTTATTGCATCATTTGGACTGCAAATTATTGAGGTTTTATCTGAAAACAGGTTGTGATGTCCTTCCATGAATGTGGAGGTAACATTGGTGATGATGTTTGTATTCCACTGCCTCACTGGGTATCTGAAATCGGTCGAAGCAATCCTGATATATATTTTACAGACAGAGCAGGACGGCGAAATCCTGAATGTCTCTCGTGGGGAATTGATAAAGAGCGGGTTTTGAAAGGGCGCACTGCTGTAGAGGTATGTTATGTGACCTCGGTCAGAATGCACTCTTATGATTATGTCCTAGTTGTTCTAAGGATAATGAGAAGAATATCTGTGTAGTGAATGAATGTCTTCTAGTTATTTTAAGGTTAAGAGAACATTTCTCTTTCTTCATTCTTTTTGGATTGAGGATGGGGCTGACGAACTGCCTCTACTGACCACAAAAACCTCCAATTTTGCGGACGGTCAAATGTGCCAGAAAAGATAATATATCCGAGTAATGGAAATCTTTTTCATGTTGAAAGCTTTACTGACCACTAATGCTGGCGCAATATGTATTTTTTTTGTGATAAGTAGTGACAATTTTATCTATCTAGCACAAAGATGTAGAGTGTATAATTAGATTGTAATGATTCTTTTATCATTATCAAAAAAAATTAGTGATTGTAATGAACAGGAAATCTAACATGGGTTCAGTGCTGGCACAAAGGTGTTTTTGCCATTTTAACTCCTAAGTTCTGGAGATTCCTTATTGTTTTCAGTATATTTTATGCTTAACGACAATAATTGATTAGGAGTTACTGTTGCTGAATTGTCAAGGGATTACTGCAGAAAAATGAAAAGCACAGCAATTGAAATGTGGATATTGTCTTTTGAGAAGATTTGTGCAATGCTATACTTGCATATTAGATTTGCTTTCAAGAGGTTTTAAAATTGATAGAACTCCAATTTTCTTCTTTGTGTGACTACCTTTGTCAAAAATTATATCTTACCCAGATGTTTGTCTTTTTGACCAATGTAGGTCTACTTTGATTATATGAGAAGCTTTCGAGTTGAATTTGATGAGTTCTTTGAGGATGGTATTATTTCCATGGTTGAAGTAGGACTAGGCCCATGTGGGGAACTAAGATATCCCTCTAATCCTGTAAAGCATGGCTGGAGGTATCCTGGAGTTGGTGAATTCCAGGTAATTTTTTTTCCTTTTTCTCTTTTAAGTTGAGGGCAGTAGCTTAGATTTGTATGAATGCCATGCAAAAGGATTTGATTGTCAAATTTGTATCTGTTTATGCATCACCATATTCCTGCATGAAGTCAGACTTGAAAAAGAAAGGGAAAAATACAAAATTGGTAGGTCGGCTGAAACTAATTGCGTTCGCTAGCATACAAAAAATAGATATTTTGTCAGCTATTATGTTTTGGAGCGGCTAAAATTTTACATTTCTCAAAAGGAAAAGCTTTGTCTACCTCTCTTTGCTTAGATGTTGTTGTAGCACTTATTCTCCTCCTAAGTGATTGCTTGTTAGGATCTCTGTCAAAAATTATAGTCAAATGTGTATTTCAATCACATGCTTGTGACCATTTATAGCATCAATATGACTCTCTTGTCTCCCATAGTGTTACGACCAGTATTTGCTGAAAAGCATGCGCAAGGCGGCTGAAGCAAGAGGACACTCATTCTGGGCACGAGGACCCGATAATGCTGGTTCCTACAATTCACAACCACAAGAAACTGGATTCTTTTGTGACGGGGGTGATTATGATGGATATTATGGTAGGTTTTTCCTCAACTGGTACTCTCAACTTCTGGTTGACCATGCAGATCGGGTGCTTTCTTTGGCCAAGTTAGCTTTTGATGGAACATGCATTGCCGCAAAGGTTAGTCATCTTTAGGGAGTGAATTTAATATATGATACATTATCGGTTGCTATATTCTTCTCACCACAAAAAAACAATGACAATAATATAAACAATACTAATAAATAATGGAGTATGATAATTTTGCTTTTTCTTCTGTTGATAAGTAATTTCCTTTAATTTTCTATACCTTTTTACTAATTATTTCTTTATGACATGTTTCAAGCTTTTCTGTCATTGTCCTTGTGCACATTAGAGAGTACTGTTTAGTATGCATTGATGTTCTCTCAGTAACTAAAAGTCTTTTCTTAACAAATTGCAAGAAGCTTGAATCAAGGACAGATTCAACCAAAATTATAGTAGAAGAGCCAGCAGTCAAGTCTCAACTGTACAATGTACTATGAAAGGCACTTAACACGCAATGGGCTGTTACTTTTACTTGAAAATTGAAAAGGAGTAACCAGCCTTCTGTCCTTGTCATGTACACATTGCTGTCACCTTACTTATTCTCTCCATCGGTCCTCTTGCCCAACCTTGGTAGCCTTTACCTGTGGAAATCAATTTGGCAGTTACAAATGACTCAGAGGTGGCAACCCACCAAGCTATTGCAAACTAACTTGCATTATTCATCTAGCTGAGTAAGGGGTTGTGCATAAAGTTTATCCCTAAAATGATAGTATGAATAATTACTTTTAAGCGATTAAAGAATGCTAGGATTCAATTCTACCTCCTGGACTTCTTAGTATAAAGTTCACGGCTTTACGCTTTGAAGATTCCGCCCGTGATCAGATTGATGGATGTAGAAAATTTATATGGTTGACCCAGCTAGTTCAGAATTGAGGCATTGTTGATTAATTAGTTGCTGGTCCAGAAACCATTAATGACTTCAAGGTTTTCCACTGGCCGAAATATTTTAGGAGCAAATGTTGGTTGCAAAACCAGTCTAGTTCTGCACTTTGGTCTCCAAAGCCAAAGCAGAAAACAAATATTTTGTGCATAAAATAGCATTAGTCAGTTATGAAAGCCTCAGACTAGTTTATAGGTTTATTGCTGTTTTCCCAGATGACAAGCCCAACATTTATTCGCCAAAATTAAAAAACAAAACCAAATTGCTCAAATTCAATCCAGACACTCAGAATATCGTTCTCCTTAGAAAATAGTTTAGAGCTTTAATGGTATTTTTGCAGATGACCAGCCAACATAAATTCTCCAAAAATAAAAACAAAACTAATTTTCTCAAATTCAATTCCAAACACTCAGAAAATTGTTTTTTTTTTTTTTTAAATTCTTCTCAATTCGGACTGTTTTCTAATCCAAATGCAATTAGGAATAAGAATATTAGATGTTTTAAGTATGCTTTTTTTTTCTTTCTGCCGGAAGTGCTTTGGCTAATTTTCCAATACTGTTTCGCCTGCCAGTACTCACAAATCTTCTTTTGTTAATTTTCAAAAGCTTGTGAATGATAATCATTCAGGTTTTTCTCGCATACACCCTTTGATGAAATTCATGCACTTGAAATAGAAAGTTTTTTTATGCTTGCTTTGTCTTTTAGTTGAAGTTCGCTAGAAGAGAAGAGACTTCTTTTATCTTAGGTATAGTTGATCCAATTTCTACCATATTTTAAATCTGAACAGCTATCAGGAATTCATTGGTGGTATAAGACATCCAGCCATGCTGCCGAATTAACAGCTGGGTTTTATAACCCGAGCAATCGAGATGGTTATGTTGCAATTGCGGCAATGCTGAAGAAGCATGGAGCTGCACTAAACTTCAAGTGTGCTGAAATGAGCATGTTAGAGCAGGCAGTGGATTTCTCTGAGGCTTTAGGTGATCCTGAAGGATTAGCCTGGCAAGTAAGCTTCGAGCACTATAGCTTGAGTCATCTCTGCTGAAAGATAAATGTCTACTAAAAGGACAGTTTGCTTTGCTATACTTGTAAATCTGTGGACCATTATGTTAACTGCAGTTTAATGCACTTTGCCTTCGAACATCTCATTGCAGGTGCTGAATGCGGCTTGGGATGTTTCTCTACCAGTTTGCAGTGAAAATGCACTCCTGTGTCATGATAGAGGTGGCTATAATTGTTTATTGGAAAAAGCTAAGCTCTTGAATGATCCGGATGGGAAGCATATTCTTGCTTTTACCTACCTTAGGCTCGGTCCGCTTCTCATTGACGGACAGAACTTAATGGAATTTGAACGATTTGTTAAGCGCATGCATGGTAAAGGATTGGAAGTCTTCTACTCTTGTGTCAATTTTGTGTCTTCATAATTGGTAATTTTGTGGTTGACTAGTTTGTGATTTATTTGGGTAGAACTAGTTTGGGTCAAGACTTGAGGGTTCAAAACAAGTCTACAAAACTTAGATTTCAAATGAATTATAGAAGTAGGATCAGTGATATTGTCCAAGATTTGAATATCAGTTACATCTCTAGTGTTGTGGCTCTAGCTCACCATAAACTTGATTAACTCCAATCTCCAAGGACGAGATAGAGACTAGTCACCCCTTCAGCCACAGAAGAGTTAATTTCACACCGCCACCCTGAGTTTGCTTCGAAACAGAATAACCGATCGAGCCGAGGAAAAAGAAAAAGCAACTAATAGAGGAGGAAATGTCGTCTTGGAAGATGATAATTGATAACCAGTTAACTGCAGGGAGATGCTTAGTTGAAATCATGGCTAATGGACATCATATCGATAAGTCAGCTCCTTGCCTTTATCGTCTACGGTTCTTCCAGTGAACAAATAGATTATAAAGCATGTTCTTTATCTCGGTGCAAGTATATTATTCCTTAATGATGGTGGCTGTTCTTCCAGCTATTTATTGACTTATCATCCCCAAGATCATCTCATAGGCAGTATTATGGTGACTTTGTCATTGGTTCCTCCTGTCTGTTTTGCAGGAGAAGCAGTCCTTGAGTTCCAATCGTAGTTCGGGAGAGCAGGCAATCTTCACTATGTGCATAAGTTCCCTCTTCCTTGGGAGAGCAGGATTATATATATATATTTCAGTATAATTTAAGCATAGTTCAGGAGAGCAGGCAGTCTTCAGCTTGTGAGCAAATCCCCCCTGTGAGGGATTATATTTCTGTAGTAGAATGTAAGAATACACTTCCATAGGAAATATGAAGGTGGCAGGGTCGAACTGCAATTTGACTTAAGATGTATATTCATGTTGAAGATGATCACATACCGTAACTTGACCTAAGATGTGTGATTCATGTTGACATACTATCTTAAAACAATTTCAGTTGTAGAAAACAAAACTAGTTTGCAAGGTGCTCGAAGAATGGATTATTAGCCAGAGGAAACTGGATCTTGAAACAGTGATGTACCTTATATAATCCGCTTGAATGGTGTAGGAATTCTGTAATTCTACAAAGTATTTTAAGCATATATTCAGCTCAGCAATCTGGAACTGGAAAAGATGTAATACCATTTTCTCGTCAAATTTTGCATGTCTAAACAGTAGTTACTTTCAAGGCGAATTAGCAAATTACACCCTGAATATTGGCCAGCATCTCCTACCCATCATTATTGTATGTTAACCTGGTAGGTCTAGTATTACTTTTAAGGTGATATGGTCTTATATATATTAGCCACCAGCTCTATTGTAAAACTGGTAGGTCTGCTATTACTTCCGATGTGAATTGGCGATTATAGTCCAAATATTAGCCATGTCCCAAGATAGTACGTTAACATGATACCAACTACGGGGAACTGTACCAAATGAAGAGGCATAATTACTAAACAAGACAACATCAGTGGATTATGTAATTGAAACCTCAACTTTGATTCTTTTAAATATCTATGTACTGATATTTGGGCACCCAAAATTTTGTCCCTTGGAGATAATAACTGAAGTGATCCGGACGTGCTATCAATACCATTCATGATTCCAACTAGTGAACTAACCTATTCTCTACCAAACGCCGTCCTACTAACCTATACAAGGCATCAAATGTATTCTAAGGGACCCTATGAAAAGAAAAAATGAATATGACATTGTCCAATTAAAGACGTCTTCACCCAGTTCGCCCGGACTCATCTGTGTAAACAAAGACGCCCTGCTAAATCATCCCAGCTTTCTCTCCTCTTTTTGGAAATTGTGAGAGAGGACTCCCCTGGTTTTTCAAAATCCTGCCCTTCCTCTATGTCACGGAAAGTTCCGTATGCAGAAGGAGAATATGCTTGGGGAACATCCAGTGCAACTGCCCGCTGCAATGCAGCCTTGTGTTCCTCCTTGAGAGACGCCTGTCGCTCCATTCTCTGCTGCACAGGGAAATTCATAGATTCTGCAATTTGATGCCTCTCCAACATCGACTGCGTATAGAGAAAATGGAATAGTTTCATGAATAACGATATGAATGTTAGCTCTTAGTATCATTTCCACAAATTTTCTCACAATTACACAAATCTGGCAAGACAAGAAATTGTTTTCTGGGTGCTATAGAAAGAGGCTCCTCCATCGTGCATTAGTGCTCATAAAACTGCATTTATACATTAAATATATTATGCACTTACCAACACTTCCACAACGATAACTACTAAGCCTCAATCCCAACCATGACTTCTAAAAAGGAAAAAAAACAAAAACGTGCGAGGATCAACTCTCTGAAAACTGATTTTCCCCATGTGTTTGTTCTAACAAGGTCCTCTAGCAATTCAAATCTAATCATATATCTTAAAGAATTTTAACACTGTACCAACTGCAAGAAAAAAAATTGTTGATTTCATATGACACTCAGTACTTCAGTCCGGACGCATCTACGCCCAATAAAGTGTCCACTCATGTCATAGCTATGAGATCAACTCACAAATGCTACTGATTGGTTGTCGCTGGTTCTAACTAAAAAGGGGGCACTTCCAATTTTATATCTCAATGAATATTGGCCTCAAACTGATGTCACAGATGCTGAGACGTCAAGGTATAACCTGGAGAAACGAGGTTTAGATTCCACCACCAACACTCAGTGTGAGTCCATTTGTATCAGCCTTAGTAGGAGGTTTATCCCGCATTTTTGCTTGTAAATAACAACAAATATATCGATCGATCATTCGAGGTGTACACAAGGTGGCTTGGTAAAACATCCCGGCTTCAAGGTCCGCTCACCAAACCGATGTTGCTTTTCCATTACCAGTAGGTATAGAACACACATGTTCAACAAACATATTATTAAATACCCCAGAATGACTACTGTAGGCACGATTGATGACCTTTTCCTTGCCCTGGCAAGTTAGGTTGCTCACCTTCTAAACCATAGTTGAGGTTAAACAATTAAGTTGTAATTGCTAGACTTTGAGATACTTTTTTTTTTGCGGGGTGATAAGGTGCTACAATTTGAGATATATTCCTAACTGAAAAAACAAGGGCTACCAAACTCAGGAACGTCCAAGGATGCCTAACATCTATTCTTAATTCAAAGTGTCTTAGAATTGCCTCTTCTTTTTCTCCTTGCCTTCCTTGACCCTCCTCAATGAAAGAAGAGAGAAAAAGAAAAAGAATAAAGCTAGGTTTAACTTCTCAATCAACTTGGAATTCTTAATAAACGTCAGAGGATATGGCTGACAGAAGAGGAAGTTATATCTGATGTTTAAGAACGGAGCTGCATAAAACTTACATCAATTGTTCTTTGTGATTCTGTCAATATCCGAATAATGGCATGATCAGATGTCATGTTGCAAGAGAGAACTATGTGCTCAAACCGTCCATCAACAGGTATAGCAGTCCTCACAATGGGTCTAATATTAGCAAAGCTGCAGCAGAGGCAAAAAGCAGACAAAGAAAAAGCTATTGCATCAGTAACATTCCTGATAAAAGGTTCAAAAACTAGCAGTCATGCACCTAAATAATTCATTGCTTCGAAATGGAAAAAAGGGAGTAAGTTAATAAGATATATTTCTCTATTCTTAGCATATCACAAATCTACATGTGTAAATGGAAATTCATATACCTGAAGGGCTTCCTGACAATAATGTGATAAAGACGACCAGGAGCATAAAGGCGTCTTGGGTCTTTTAGCATCTTCTCCTCCAGAGTGAATGTATCCTTCAGGCACATTATGCACATCAAGCACGGAAAACTATAGAGAAAAACACTGCTTGTCAGCCTATGGCTTTGTCACACTAGTCTCTCAGTATCATAAATATATAACCTGATACAGTGTTGAACCAAATTTTTATGTATCAAAAAACTGAAAGTGAGCAGTGATAATAACTCGATTCATCAAGCCTTCCATCGGATGTTAATAAGAAACCTTGGGCTTCTTATTGAAGGAAGTATTTTTGATAAGGTTACTAGGAAACGTCCGTTTATATAAGTGGAAATCTTCAAATTGGCAAGAAACTCTTATTTTGCAGTCAGCAATTTTGTCTAGGACTGTCATTGATTCTGCCACACTAAAACATTCTGCCTTCGAACTTTATATTTTCTCCATTTATGATCACAAGGTGCTAGGACAAAGGACCTTCCACCTCCAACCAAGAGGTTGGGGATTCGAGCTACCAAAGGAGCAAATAGGAAACGGGTTATTGATGAACTGTCTCTGCTTGTTTTATTTTCGTCTTCTGAGCCGAGGGTCTATCGGAAACAGCCTCTCTTCCCCATAACTAGGGGTGTGCATTCGATTTATCGATTCGATTTTGACCCTTATCGATAATTACTTAT
>MDKJ01072447.1:0-10561 GCA_005239525.1 Nicotiana knightiana
CATCGTGGTGTATTATCGGGGCATGGTTCTCGCAGTTCTCATCAGGGCCACTCGTCATTTAGTGCCCTCCCAGCCCAGGGTTCGTCCCGTGCTCCATCAGTTCAGGTCTCTTCCATGCCAAGTTCTTCTGCCAGTTATCCTGATGATAGGGGTTCCCTTCAATCCCCATCCCCTGCACCAGGGAGTTGTTTTGAGTGTGGAGGGTTTGAACTGCTTTCGGGATTTTGTTCTAATTTGATAGTTTTTCTTGTGGAATTCATCCCATTAGCATATATTGATGGTAATAAATTGATTTTGAATAGATTTGGAACATTTGGAGGCCGAGTCGAGAGGCAAGAGCATCACAGGTAAGAGATTTGACCTGTTTAAGGTAAGTAATGATTGTAAATCTCATCATGAGGGTATGAAACCCCGGATTTCATATCAATTTACTATTTTTGGGTGACACACATCCTAGGTGACAGTCGTGTGGGCGTGCACCATTGGGGATTGTGACTTGGTTCGTCCCGTAGCAACTGTAGAGTTGCATATTTTGTTGAAACTGTATAATATCTATGTGTTTTAGAAAGAGAGTTTCTATAAATTGGGCTGAATACCATGTTTGGGACTTGTGCCAGTACTGCTTGGACCCTCAGGGGACTTTTCTTACTCTGCTCTCACTGTTTTCGATTGGAAATCTATACTCAGTCATGATTATACTTGTTTACTGCATACCTTAGTTTTATTACTTTGTTTTGATACATATAAATGTCGTTTTGGGCTAAGTTCCCTGTTTTTACTGAAATGCCCGAGTGGCTTGAGAGGTTTATGGCTGAGTGAGGTCGAGGGCCTGATTTGTGAGGATATTTATGGGATCAGACTGCACACCGCAGCATGTTTGATATAGGCCGAGGGCCTGAGTGATTTATGCCATGATTTGGCTTGATATAGCGCTTGGGCTGAAGGAGCCTCTCCGGAGTATGTACACACCCCCAGTGAGTGTAGGTACCTACTGAGTGCGAGTGCCGAGTGCTGAGTGACTGGGAGTCATGAGTGATGGTGAAGTATGCCAGAGGGGCTGTTACGAGTGATTGTGAGGTATGCCCGAGGGGCTGTTTACGAGTGACTGTGAGGCTTGCCCGAGGGACTGTATATGAGTGATGTTTTGCCCGAGGGACTGTATATGAGTTATGTTTTGCCCGAGGGGTTGTTTATGATTTCATCATTTTCACTCTCTTTGCATTGAGCATCTGTTGAAATTGTTGAAAAATATCTTTAAATGATTTTTCACCGAAACTGGATTTTAAACGAGATGATTTGACTCAAATACTGATTTGAAAGCATGTTGTATTTTACTGAGTTTTCATGATGTGGACTTTATGTGTTTTACTGCTCATCACTACTGCTCAGCCTTTATTTATAGTTGTTATTTACTGAGTTGGCGTACTCACGTTACTTCCTGCACCTTGTTTGCAGATCCAGGTGTTACTGGACGTGCTAACGAGTGTTGATTTCATCCGTCGTGGATCTATTGGAGTTAACAAGGTAGATGCATGGCGATCACAACCCTGCTCTTCTCCCTCCTGTCTTCCTGTAGATGTTTTTAGTTATTTCCGGACTATATTGATCTTAGTATTATCAGACAGATATTGTAGATGCTCATGACTAGTGACACCCTATTTCGGGCCTTTATTTCCGTATTTTCTTTGATTTGAATTTATTATGAAAGATTTATTGTTAAATAGTTTGAAAGTTATTTTTGAAAATGAAATATTGTGATGTTTTGGTAGTGAATCAGCTGGCCTAGTATCACGATAGGCGCTATCACGACTTGGTAGTTTAGGTCGTGACAGAAATTATCGCGTTCCGTTGAATGATTTTACCAAAACACCTACCACATAGATTTTCAAATGCAGAAATAAAACCCCAACTCCCATAACTTGGCTCAGCCAAATAAATTTTAGCCTGTTTGGCCAAGCTGCAAAAATTAGTTTGCAGCTCAAACGTACTTTTGGTGAGAAGTGTGGTCGGTTAATTAATTTAAAAAATACTTCTAAGCAACAATTAGTGTTTGATCAAACTTTTTAAAACTGCTTTTCAAAAAAGTGACTTTGGAGAAAAGCTACTTTTCTTTGCTTCTCCGAAACTGCTTCTTCTTCTGTCCAAAAATATTTTTTTTATTTAAAAGCTTGGCCATTCACTTCAACTTTTTTTAAGAAAAAAAAATACTTTCTTTGAAAAAAAGAAGATTTTTTGGCGTTGGAAAAGCTTGGTCAAACAGACTAAAAGACTAATGCAAGATCTCATTGAATTATAGTTTTGTTTCTTGAAAATATACCCTAATATAAAAACCATGAAGAATTGACAAGGTCCTTTAATAAGAGATTTTTTCGTTTTTATATAGTATCTGAAACTTATTTACCAAAATTATCCTAATCTTGTATATTGCCCGCCCTAAATAAGGTTTACTTACAATTTATATATAATCCAATATTAGTACCTTAAATTATGGTATTCTGTTACACCATTCTCTTCTTTACCTATTCTCAGCTGCCTAACATAGTACATATAGCTAAAAATCTCATCTAACTATTAGTTAAAGTCCGTTTTATAACCTATTCCAAACTACATTATTACATTTTGGAACAACTATATATAAACAAAATATTTTAATACAAAATTTCGATTGGCATCCATCGAGATTCAGACCTTAGATTTCCTTCCATTATTGTCATTTATCACCGTCACTCATCACCATGACGTGGTTAAAAAAAGTGATTCTTTTCAAAGTTGAAGTGTTTGGAAAGGATTTTGGAAGAAAAAGAAAATGTTTGAGGAGAAGCAAAAGCAGTTTTGGAAAAACAGAAAAAAATAGCTTTTCTCCAAAAGCACTTTTAAAAAAAATACTTTTGAAAAACTACACTTAGAAGCACTTTTTAAAAGTTTGGCCAAACGCTAATTGTTGCTCAGAAGTATTTTTCAAGATAATTAGTCAAACACAAAATGTTTCTCACCAAAAGTACTTTTGAGAAAAGCACCTTTAAGAAAAAGTACTTCTCAAAATAAGCTAATTATAGAGGCCAAGCAGGCTATAAGACAATTTCTTTTATATTAACTGACATGTCACATTGTTGAGGAAAAAGGCTTTCGGGTTTCTCCGTTTGTTGAGGGAGCTGTTCATTTGCAAAGTGGACACTAAGTAGAGGTGTGCAAACCGAACCAAAAAGCCACACCAAACCGAAAAGTCAAACCAAACCGATTAGAAAACCCTATTAGGTTTGGTTTGATTTGGTTTAGTATTGAGTAAAAAACCTTAAACCAACCCGATATATAAATATATAATTTTTATATGTATTATTAATACTTTTCATAAACTTTCTTTAAAGAAAGTCTAGAAATATTTGCGATTCTCTTATGGGATGTTAAATATGAAGTGTTATATTTTTATTAACTTTAAATAATGGGCTATATAATTACTTTTATATCAAGTGTTAGTGAAATGCATCAATCTCTTTAATTTGTCCTTCCATAGTGTCTAACGGGCTGGCCCAGACCGGACCGGTAGGTAGGGGGCCGGGCTGGGTTCGGGGGTTTAAGGGGTTGAGCTGGCTAGCTTCCAAATTCCGGTTAACCGGACCGGTCTAAGCCAGTAAAGTCAACTCAATGTTGAACAGGTTAACAGGACCAACCCGGACTGGTCCAACGACTATTTTAATTTTTTTTAAAAATTAAGTTGACTGTTGGCAACAGTCAGCTTCTAATTTGACTGTTGCCCTGCGGATATTTTGCAAGAATAGCCTTTTTTGGGTATTTTTAAAAAAAAAACACTTTTAGTAATTACTAATTTATCCCTTTGAAAAACTATAAATACACCCCATTCTTCTTTATTTCTCCACTCATCTCTCATTTCTCAAACTCAAATTCTCAATTGCCATTCTCTCATTCTTCACCTAAATTGCAATCAACTATTTGGCTCTCATTAATTTTGGAATTTAATTTATGGTATTATTTGAAGTTTGAACTTTGAACTTTGAACTTTGAAAAATTGACGTTTCTTCATGGTAATATTGGTTGCGAAATTGAATTTCATATATTCAAGACTTCAAAAATCATCAAGTGTTCAATTTATCAAGAAATTCAGTGCACTCCCTCCAACTCTTTCTCTTATTTCCTATTTTATTTGAATATTTAATTTTTGTTAGTACTTAAATTTTCACAATATGTTTAATGCCGCAAAAAGAGTTTGTAATCAGGGTAATAATGGAAATAGAAAAGGAGGTACTACTTCAACTTCTAGTAGTAATTTAAATGACTTTACACATGTTTCTAAAATATCAACTGATAATAATATAGATTATGAATAATTACAAGAAGACTTCGATATAGAAGATAATGAATTAGAAATTGAAGATGAGACACCATTACACCTAGTAGTGTTGGAGTTGGTAGCATGGGTGGTGGTCCTGGCGCTAGTAGTAGACCATCTGTGTCCCCAACTAGTAATCAGAGAAGGAGAAGTAAAGTTTGGAAATAGAGAATTCTGAAAAAATAGAGAATTCTGATAGAGTTAGTTGCAAAATTTGTAAAGATAATTTTAAACATAAGACTGGAGGAAGTTTAGGGGGGACTGGGACACTTATTAGACATATGAGTGTCACGGCCCAAAACTAACCCTGTCGTGATGGCGCCTATCGTGGTACTAGGAAAGTCGATACATTACCAAAACACATCGATATTCCATTTTTAAAAGATTATTCAAATCTATTCATAATAAAACCTTCATAAGAGAGTTCAACTCAAAATAAAAGTGCGAAAAAGAAAGCCCGACATCGGGGTGTCACTAGTCATGATCAACTGCTACAACCGTCTGATAATCGACAAGACTAACATAGTCTGGAAATAACCAAATAAAACTAAGGGAAGATAAGGAGGAAGAAAAGCAGGGCTGCAATCGCCAGACAGCTACCTTGCTATCTCCGATGATCTGCAACTGGATATATATATCAACAATCGCTACCATGGCCTTAAATGTCTGGATCTGTACACAAGGTGTAGGGAGTAACGTAAGTACACCAACTCAGTAAGTAACAATATTAAATAAAGGCTGAGAACTAGTGATGAGCTAAATGTAAGTATAGTTCATATCTCAAAAATTTAGTAAAGTATGACATACTTTAAAACCGGAGTTCAAATCAAATCATCTCGTTCAAATTAAGATCCAGTAAAATCATTTAAAAATCTCGACAACCAGTTTGCAAACAAATATTCAACGCAACTATGAGCACAAATGAAGTAATCATATACCGCCCCTCGGGCAAACATTACTCAGTCCTCCCAATCACTCCAACCTCATAATCACTCATGCCTCACAATCACTCATGCCTCCCAACCACTCATGCCTCCCAATCACTCAGCACTCGACACTCGCACTCAGTAGGTACTTGGGAACTAGGGGTGTGTACATACTCCGGAGGGTCTCCTTTAGCCTAATCGCTATATCAATTCCCATCATGGCAGAATCAATGAAACATACTGCGGCATGCATCCTGATCCCATAAATGTTGTGACGACCCAAAGGGGTCATCACCTATGTTATTACGCACCCCATACTCACAAGGCCTTGAAAACCTCCTTTGTATTTACTTCGATTTGCGTGGGCAGTCCGGGCGCGTAGCCGGACAGCTTAAATATGAAACTCTGTGAAAAATGCTAAGATTTGATATTAAAATGAATAAATTTGACTTCGGTCAACATTTTGAGTAAACGGACCCGGACCCGGACCCATGATTTGACAGGCCCGAAGGGTCTGTAGGAAAATATGGAACTTGGGCGTATGCTCGGAATCGAATTCCGAGGTCCCAAGCCCGAGAAATGAATTTTTGAGTAAAATTATTTTCTGAAAATATTTAAGGAAATTAAAAAAAGGAAATCTTATTAGAAAGTGATGGTATCGGACCGTATTTTGGTTCCGACACCCGGTACATGCCTTATATATGTTTAGGGCACTTTCTGTAAAGTTTGGTTGAAATCGGATTTCGTTTGACGTGTTTCAGACTTAAAAATGGAATACTTGATATTTTATGGAATTTGATAGGATTCATGGACTTTGAGGCTTAATTTGGTGTATATGATATTGTTTTGGTGATTTGATCGCACGGGCAAGTTCGTAGGATGTTGTGTGAATAATCTGTGAAATTTGGTGTCGTTACGAGATGTATAGGTCAGTTCGGCACGTTGTTAGCGAAGTTAGGAAACTTAAAATTCCTAAGTTTGGTTCTTGAGGTTTGGGGGTGTGAATTTGAGTTTTAGCGTTGTTTTGAGTGTTCCGGAGGCTCGAGCGAGCCCGTTTTATGATTTGGGACCCGTTGGTATATTTGGATTAGGGCTCGGGGTGGCCCCGGGTGCCTTCCGGGCGCCTAACGGGGCTAAAAACCAGCAAACTTAGCTGCTGTTGCACCTGCTCTGGTGTGACCACAAGTGCGGTTTCCCAGCATCGCAGGTACGAGATCGCAAATGCGGTCCTAGGCATCGCAGGTGCGATCACCAGTGGCCTGGCCAGCCATCGCAGGTGCGTCGCATTTCTCACAGGAGCGAGATCGCAGGTGCGTCGCATTTCTCGCAGGAGCGAGACCACAGGTGCGTTCTCCCCTTTCGCAGGTGAGATCCCAGACCCCCCAGACAAGTTCCGCAGGTGCGAGGTTCCCCTCACAAGTGTGAGACCGCAGGTGCGGTCCCATCCATCGCAGGTGCGATCACTGTTCAGGCAGTGAGTTAAATACGGGTTTTAAACCCATTTCTCTCATTTTTCATCTCCTTCCTTAGACGAATTCGACCATTGTTGAGAGCTTTCGAACAGGCCTTGTGAGGCAAGTAAATTCCACCCATAAACTTGTTTCATGCATGTATCTTAGCCTAATTAACTACACAAATTAGTTCAAAAATTAAAGAAAATGGGTAGTAACCTAGAACTTGTGATCATCTTAGAATTTTTCTGTGAATTGGCCGGGGTCGAAATTTCAAGAATCGCCAAGAACGTTAAATTTTTAGGAATTCTTGCAAATTACTCTTCTTGAAACTTAAATTAACTTAATTATACTATGTTTGGCTAGTTGTGAGACGTCCAGAGTAGTTTCGGAGATTCGGGCGCATTTTTTGATCTGGTCCTTGGTCCGAGGAGTGCTTTTATCGAGGTGAGTCTCCTTTCTAACCTTGTGAGAGGGAAATTTTCCCTCTAGGTAACCTATGTGATCTTCTTTGGGGGCTATACGCACCAAGTGACGAGAGTCCGTACGTAGTGGCTATTACTGCTTCGTTCGGGTTAGTTAGGACACAACATGGTTCCTTGTTTTTCCCTATTGTAGTCTAAATATGACTTGTATTATTGCGTGATACCTTATTGTTGTCTTTGTACATTTTGATTCTTGGCTTGATCTAAGTGTGATAAGAGAAATCACGAGATGGGATCGGTCTGTACGCCACAGCAGAGTGATGATTGATTATATTGTGGGATCGGGCCGTACGCCACGGCGACATTGAAATTACATGATGGGATCTGGCCGTACGCCACAGCAAGATTGAAATTATAGGATGGGATCGGGCCGTACGCCACAGCGAGATTGAGATTACAGGATGGGATTGGGTCGTACACCATGGCGAGATTGAGAATACAGGATGGGATCGGGCCGTACGCCATAGCGAGATTGGGATTACAGGATGGGATCGGGCCATATGACACGACGAGATTGAGATTACAGGATGGGATCGGGCCGTACGCCACGGAGAGAGTGAGACTACAGGATGGGATCAGGGCGTACGCCATGGCGGATATCAACCTTAGTGGATTTCTGGAATTGTTATTTGATGTTTGATATCGATGTACTTGGTTATTTGTCTTTCATGTCTATTGTTTTCCTTACATCTTGCTTACTTTATTAGTGAGTATCGAGTCGACTTCTCGTCACTACTTCTTCGAGATTAGGCGGGATACTCACTGGGTACGTACTTATGTATGTAGTCATGCTGCACTTTTTTTTTCTTCTGTACTTGACTGTACAGGTACGGAGGTTGGTATATCTGATCATCAGTCTGGTGCTAGATACTGACTAGGGTTGGTTATACTTCTCGGTGAGCTGCTCTTCCTGGCGATTTCCTGGCAGTACCTTGGAGTTTCCTTTATTTATTTCCCGTCTATTTCATTCAGACTATGGGATTGTATATATATTTATGTATTATGGTGTATTCTGATAGTTGCCCGTGACACTCGTGACACTAGTTCCTGGCACACACGTGTGTACATTTTGGGTTGTTGTGCTGCATTTTCATGCATATGTTTATCTTTTGACTCACGTATCAGATGTTTTATTTTCATGTCATCGGCTAATATCCTATAAATAAATGCTTAAAACTGGTAAAAGTTGGATTAATTAATCATATGTGTAGGGTAACACTTAGTAGAATTTATGTTGGCTTGTCTAGCCCCGTTGTTGGGCGCCATCACGACCCGTGTGGGAAATTTGGTCGTGACAAATGTCCTCACAAATCAAGCACTCGGCCTCACTCAGTCATAAACCACTCCAGTCTCCCAAGCTCTCAGAAATCAAGGTAATCAACCCTAACAACATTGATATGATGCATCAAATAACATAACAGAGACTGAGCTATGATGTAAATATGCATAAACATGACTGAGCATAGATTTTCAATCAAAATAGTGAGAGGACAGCAAGAAAAGACCTTTAAGGGTTCAAACAATACTGGCATAAGTCCTAGACATGACATCTATCCTGATTCACAATAAATCTTTCTAAACACATAAGAAGCATATAGCTATAACAGGATAATCAACTTTACAGTTGCTACGGGATGGACCAAGTCACAATCCCCCAACGGTGCGCGCCCACACGCCTGTCACCTAGCATGTGCGTCACCTCCAAATAGTCACATGACATAAAAATCTGAGGTTTCATACCCTCAGGACTAGATTTACAATTGCTACTTACCTCAAGTCGAGCAAATCTCTACTCCAAATGCTCTTGCCCCTCGATTCGGCCTCCAAATGCTCTGAATCTATTCACAACCAGTACAATATCATCAATATACGCTAAAGGAATGAATTCCACAAGAAAAACTACCAAATTAGACTCAAAACGCGAAATTGGCCCAAACTCGCCCCCCGAGCCCATGTCTCTAAATCCGACAAAAGTTACAAAACTTGATAGCCCATTCACTCTCGAGTCTAACCATACAAAACTTATCAAAATCCGACCTCATTTGGTCCCTCAAATCCTCGAATTACTCTCTCCAAAATCCCAAGCCCTAACCCCCTATTTTCACTCCCAAATTCCACTAATTAAATGATAAAACAATGGGAAAACACCATAGTTAGGAGTATTAGAGCCCAAGAAACTTACCTCACTGAAAAACCCCTTGAATCCCCTTCAAAATAACTCCAAAAGCTCCAAGAACTTGCTGAAAATGGTTGAAATGAACAAAAATTAGCGAAGTGTTCTATTTATAGGTTCTGCCCAGGCTTTTTGCACCTGCGACTTAAAATTCACACCTACGGTTCCGCTTTTGCACAAAATCCTCTGCACCTGCGGAAATTCACTTAACTCCTCAATTTCGCACCTGCAGATGCGCACCAGCACATCTCCTTCCGCTTCTGCGGAATTGGCCCATCTCCCCTCTTCTGCATCTGCGACCCATCCTCGCACCTGTGGGCTCACAGATGCGACCACTCCTACACACCTACGGGCTCAGCCCTGGTCTTCTAAGTCCACATCTGCGGCTACCCAAGTGCACTTTCGGCCTCGCTCCTGCGACTCCCCATCCGCAGCTGCGGAAAACGCCGGCAACCACAGACACCAGAAGAATCATCCATCTCCCAAGCCCATAATTGATCCGATAACCACTTGAAACTCACCTGAGGCCCTCGGGACCTCAACCAACCATATTGACAAGTCATGTGAACTTAGTCGCACCTTTGGATCATTCAAAACAACATCAAAACACCAAATTACCCCCGGATTCAAGCCTAAGAACTTCTAAACTTCCAAATTTCGCAAGTGATGCCGAAACCCACCAAACCACGTCTGAATGACCTCAAATTTTACACACACGTCACCCTGATATCAAATTTTCCACTGCCGACCAAAATCGCCAAATTTCCAACTTTCACCAATTCAAGCCTAATTCTACTATGGACGCGCTCCTAAGTCGTCACCTAATGGAGCTAACAGAAGCATCAAATTCAAATCCGAGATCATTTACACATAAGTCAACATCCGGTTGACTTTTCCAACTTAAGCTTCTAAATAAGAGACTAAGTCCGAACCCGAACCAACTAAACTGATATATCAAATATAGCTGAAAAGCACAAAAAAAGCAGAAATTGGGGAAGGCAGGGCTATAACTCTCGAAATGACCGGCTGGGGTCGTTACAATGAGAATTACTCATCTTATAGAATGGGGATCTGATTTAAATGAAAATCAAGGAACTCTAAACCCTTGTGCTGGAGGGCTTATGAAATATGATAAAATGAAGGATCGTGAGGAGTTAGCAAAAATGATTGCTTTGGGTTGT
>ML369212.1:0-36218 GCA_005239525.1 Nicotiana knightiana
TACCCCAGATTATATTTGCAACGTCCGTTTAGTCTTTTATTAGACATAGTTGAGCGTGATCAAGTGTTTTCATAAATGTTTTAAAACGGAAAGTTATTTCAATTAATTAATATTTTGTCTTGCTTGACCAAGATGTCCGGCGCCATCACGACCTTAGGGATTTTGGGTCGTGACAACATGGTATCATAGCGCTAGGTTCCCGTAGGTATCACGAGTCATGAACAAGTCTAGTAGAGTCTTGCGGATCGGTACAGAAACGTCTGTACTTATCTTCGAGAGGCTACAGGGCTGTTAGGAGTACTTCCCTTCTTGGTTCTTCATCGTGCAAGTTGATTCCTTTAAGGTTTATGCATATGTTCATTCCTACTCAATCTTACGCGTCGCGAAGCGCTTGCTATGGGTCAGGAATTTGAGGAATGGACATGGTGCTATGAATGTAATCTGAGATGCTTCCATGTGTAAATGGTCGTGGTTGTTGTTATGGCCCTGCAAAAGGGTAATATGTTGTTTCAGCTCAGTAGCTGTGTTTCTGGGAGCCTTAAGGCTATGCTCAGGTGGTGATGATGCTTGCAATTGGTTGTCGCGCGATGTCGATATGATGATAGAATGCTTGCCCGTATGTTGAGGGTGATGAATGGTTTGAAGGGAGGTCTTCTCAGCGTTTGATTTCGAGTTTTCAGTGCTTTTGTGTCGGCAGAGGAGGGGCATTTGGGTTATGAATGGTCTGGTTGGGGTTGATAAGGTAGTAAGACTTGGTGTCTTCAAGTGGGATGGGATATGCACATGTGACGTGTCATCGTCGTCATTTATCAAATGGAATGTGTTAATTTGTCGGTGCTATGGGTTCTTCGGTTGCGTGGGGTCAGAGTATTGAGAGGAAGCATTGAAGAATGCGGTTGGCAGAGATCGTGAGGTGCGGCGGTTCAGTGCCGGATAGAGGTTGGTAATGGAGGCAGCTAGGGAAGAGATGATCTTCGGAGAGCTTGAAGTCGTGGTGATCTGCTGGTTTGAGAGCTACAGAGAATGGTCCTGAACTAAGTCTAGGCGGTGGTTCCATTTCTAAGATGCCAGGTGTAAGAAACGGAAGCCGAGCAGTCGCAAAGTGGGGGAGTCCCACCATCTGCAGTTGGGTTGTCGTATTTTCTTCGCATGGGGTTGAGGATTATTGGCGTATTGGCAAGTTATTTCAGCTAAGGGAAAGGAGTAATGAATGTGTGCAAAGTTGGCCTGTCTGGCCAGGTTTAGGCTTTGGAAGATTCAGAATTTATGCTTAAGGCATGGGCGAGCTGTAAGGATAGTGACTCAGTCACGTGTTTCATTGAAAAAGGTGTTCCTGTGCTAGGAGAGCCTTGGAGTTGATTGTATTCGGGGCCAATTAGAGTGGGTGACTCTCAATAGCGGTCTTACTGAGTTCAAGAGTTAAGAATGCGGCGTTTAAGGATTTCAAGCAGCAGTATGATCCAGAATCGAGCTTTTGCAGAGTAATCTCTGAGAAAAGGAGGATGGTTGGAATATTCTATGATATGCTTCAACATGCAGGATAATATTGAAGGAGTGAGAGAAATAGACTCTGGATTGAAGAAAAGATTATCAGAAGTTTATGAGACGGGTTGCGGTATTTGGGCAGCATACTCTCTTGAATCAAGGTCACTCAGGATGAGTGAGGGTTGAGTTTGCTATGGGTTGAAGGAATTTGTTATTATTCCTGAGGCAATTGAAGATGATTAAAAGAAGATAGATTGATTAGCCATGATTGAAATGTCACATTTGCGGCAGTGATCGGTTCCTTTGATGTGATTTAGTTATGCATGTGGTTGGTGCGGGTGTGTGTGCTGGGCTTGTCGGCCGTCATAACGGATCTCATGTGGGAGGATTTGAGTGTTATGGCCTGTCAGGTGTAGGCGGATCCCGGAAGGGTTATGGTGGTATAGGCTGCTACTTAGGATTTTCGTGTTGGGTGATTGTGGGAATTCATTCGTGTGTTGTGATGGTTCTCTTGAATTGAGTTAAGTAAAAGGGTTCTATGTGATTAAGTGTTCACCCTATTGGTGGTTCAGAAGTTATGATGGAATTCTTGTGCTGCCTCGTATTGGCATGTTAGGTGCGGTAAGCAGTATGTAACTGGGAGTAAGAATCGAGATTGCGGTTCGGTGTTAATAAGGATGTCATGAGCTCGGAAGAGCAAGAAAAAGTGATTTGAAAGTTCAGAGTAAGCTGGTGTTATCTTCAGTGTCACCTGAGATTGATATTCGGTGTAAGAGGCCTTGTACCTTGGCCATGGGTTCTTGATGTGTTTTGCGGATTTAGTGTGGTCGATGTTATGGATGGCCAGACTTGTTGCCTCGTGTGGAAGGTCGTGGAAGCATGACCGCAAAAATATTGTATAAAGTGTGACATGTAGTCACTTGATGGATTTCAGATTTGGACTGAGTGTAAAGAAGTGCAATATTTCTTAATTGAGAATTTACGCCTGGAGAGCATTCGGTTCAGTTGATTATGGATTATGGGGTGTTTGTACCGGTGATGATGATTTTTCTTGTGTATTATGAGAGAAAGTGGGTTAATATGGGCCCATGCAAAAGTTATTTTCTTAGTTGGTGCAAGCAAGGTGGCCCGATGTTTGTGGATGGATTTAAATATGATTATGGACTCCGTATGAGCCATGCATGTTCCTTCAGTAGAGCGCTTTTCATGGAAAGGTATTAGAACAGCGGGTGTTGTTCTGTCTTCATCAAATTCATGTATTATTGTGATTGTGTCGTGTGAGTTGTGAAACGGCTTTCGTGATTTCTTATGTGTTGAGGTCCCGCGTAGTGGGGATGTTATGTGAGCAGGATAGCTCTTGAGATCCAGAGTGTGTGTATATATCGCACCTCAGTGGTGCTTGAGTTATGTAGCCTACGGATCTACCAGTCTCCCTAGGATGGTATTATGCACTTAGCGTTCTTATGATCGATATTCAGAAATTTGTAATAGTGAGCACTTCAGCTCCGTGTATGTTTCCTTACATGAATGTTATGTTATCTGGATCGGGTGGCACGCCGCCACGGTTATGTTATTTGGATCGGGTGGCACGCCGCTACGCGCATGATATTTGGATCGGGTGGCACGCCTCCATGGTTATGTTATCTGGATCGGGTTGCACGCCGCAATAATGTGATGATGAGTAAGGTTCCTATATTTATTTTCTTGTGTTCTACTTCCTATTTTCTTATAACAATTCATATTAGTTGTGTGAGTCGAATAGTTCCTTCCTGAGTCGTTTCTTATTATGATGTTCGAGTTATGGTCTATTGGCGTGATGTGGTATCATGTGAGGCTGTTGGCCATGTTTCGGGTGATTTGTTGTCTGAGCAGTTCATACTGGGTGAGACGGGACTACCGGGTCAGGGATCAGTGCGATGAGGTTATGTGAAGTGTATATTAAAGAACAAAAAACATTATTCAGGTTCATAATAAAGTAACGATTCTAGTCAAGATGAGGTATTCAAGGATTTGCTAACTCTGCAGTTGAGTATGAAATTCTGCACATTTCCTCCGTTGTGGTGGTATCGTCAGCATTATAGCAGGATGTATGTATATTTGTTATGAGGTGCATCGGGAGCATCAGATTCGTGGAATTTGGCTATTAAGGTTCGGGGAGCGTCATTGTGGTCAGATGATGAGTTATGCGGTGCATGGTGCCGATTCAGCAAGGGTATGCAATTATGATCTGGTATATCGTGTGGTAGTTGATGCAGTGCTTAAATATTGGAACTAGACCTGGCTAGAGAAAATTTCAGGTGTTTGAATGAATTCTGAGCTTATTAGTTGGAATAAAGAAGAAATCTCCAGATTTGATCAAGCTATTGTTCTCGACTAGGTTGTGATAGCACGCGCAGGTGCTCGAAATGTTAAATGGTGATTTCAGATAACTCCAGAGCAGTTCTTAGCACGTTCGAGGACGAACATCGGTTTAAGTGGGTGATTTCAGATAACTCCAGAGCAGTTCTTAGCACGTTCGAGGACGAACATCGGTTTAAGTGGGTGATTTCAGATAACTCCAGAGCAGTTCTTAGCACGTTCGAGGACGAACATCGGTTTAAGTGGGTGATTTCAGATAACTCCAGAGCAGTTCTTAGCACGTTCGAGGACGAACATCGGTTTAAGTGGGTGATTTCAGATAACTCCAGAGCAGTTCTTAGAACGTCGTTTTGAGCTCTAGCGCGTCCTTCAGCGGTTTGAAGTCGTGAGCAGCTTCGTTTCAGGTACTATGACCCGTGGGCGTGGTTGGAATTGAATTTCAAAAAGTTTAGAATTTATTTGGAAAGAAAATTCTCATTTCAGAAGCCTTAAGTTAGAGAAATGGACTAAGATTAAAATTTTGAGTAAACGATCTCCGAATTAGGATTTGAAGGTTCCAGCAGGTTCGTATGATTATTTCGGACTTGGGCGTATGTCCGTAGGTCATTTTGAAGTCATTTGGCTAAAGATAGAAATTTTAAGGTTTTAAAGAAATCCGCCGGAAGTGGAAGTTTTGTTATCGAGGTCGGAATGCGATTCTGGAAGTTGGAGCAGGTATGTAATGTTGAATATGACTTGTGCGCAAAATTTAAGATCAATCAGACGTGACCTGATAGGTTTCGGCATCGGATATAGAAGTTGGGAATTTCTAAGTTCTTAAAGATTTGGATTGGAGAGCGATTAGTCGTTTCAATGTTGTTTGATGTGATTTGAGGATTCGATCAAGTCCATGTTATGTTTTGGGTTAGGTTGGTATGATTGGACGGGGCCCCGAGGGCCTCGGGTGGATTCCGGGTGGTTAACGGATCAAAGTTGAAGTTGGAAAAAGGGCTGAAGCTTGATGTTATCTGGTGTAATCGCACCTGCGAGGCTTTGACCGCAGATGCGGAGCCGCAGGTGCAGCTAAGGGCGCCGCAGGTGTGAGATTGGGCCTGGAGCTGAGGAGGCCGCAGGTGCAGAAGATTGGTCGCACCTATGGAATCACAGGTGCGAAGAGGGGATCGCAGGAGCAGGAAATTTCTGGGTCAAGTCAGAGTCGCACCTGCGATGGGGAATCATCCTCTTAGGTGAATTAATTCAATACATGCTATTATCTTCGGGGGCTACGTACGCATGAGGTGATAGGAGTCCGTGCGTAGCTACTATTATGTCATGTCCGGGTAGTCTAGGACCCACTAGCATGCCTTACGTGTTATACCTGTAATCCTGCCTGTAATATTAAACTGCCAATATAATCGAAGACGTAATTGAATATCTAAAAGAAAACTAGAGTTCATCTTGTTAATCTTCTAAAAAGAGAATTTATCTCTCTATGGATATTTGTGTACCTGGACTAGGTTGTATCGTGGAATGTCATTAAACTTGACAAAAGAGTTTCAAAAACAAATGATTGCAAAACTTATATTTCATGTTTCTTTTAATAAGTATTTTACCACTTTCCTGAGAAAACTATTTTCTTGATAAAATACGGATTTGACGTGTGGAAATGTGTCAGTACCCGAGTCGCAGGTATGATTTGCAAGCGGGGGAAGCTTTATAATATTCAGTATAAGTGTGTCAGCACTCAAATCGCAGGTATGATTCACGATCGAGGGAAGCTTTATGGTAATTTGGTATAAATGTATCAGCACCCGAGTCGCAGGTATGATTCGCAAGCGGGGGAAGCTTTATAATATTCAGTATAAGTGTGTCAGCACTCGAATCGCAGGGATAATTCGTGATCGAGGAAAGATTTATGGTAATTTACTATAAATGTGTCAGCACCCGAGTCACATGTATGTTCGAAAGCGGGGGAAGCTTTATAATATTCAGTATAAGTGGTCAGCACTCGACTCGCAAGTATGATTCGCGATCGAGGGAAGCTTTATGGTAATCTGGTATAAATGTGCTAGCACCCGAGTCGCAGGTATGATTTGCGAGCGGGGGAAGCTTTATAATATTCAGTATGAGTGTGTCAGCACTCGAATCGCAGGTATGATTCGCGATCGAGGGAAGCTTTATGGTAATCTGGTATAAATGTGCTAGCACCCGAGTCGCAGGTATGATTTGCGAGCGGGGGAAGCTTTATAATATTCAGTATGAGTGTGTCAGCACTCGAATCGCAGGTATGATTCGCGATCGAGGGAAGCTTTATGGTAATTTGGTATAAATGTATCAACACCCGAGTCGCAGGTATGATCCGCGAGCGGGGGAAGCTTTACGCCTATTCATTGATTAGATATTCCTTCGACTCCAGCCGGTTGTCTTACCCTTGTGTGCGCATGACTATTTGATACTATTCTATTGATATTGGCTTGATATGTATCAGGGAAAAAGGAAAGTGTACATTGTTGTTTATTCTCAGTGGTTACCTGGATTTCTGTACTTGATACGTACTCGCTGCTCTCTGTCTTACATGTCTACTTATTTCATTATATTCTGTCATATATTATATTGTCGGACCCTAGTAAGTGTCTAATTTTACCACTCGTCGCTACCTCTCTGAGGTTAGGCGGGCGACTTACTGAGTACACGTTGTTTTTGTACTCATGCTACACTTGCCGTGCATTTTTATTGCACAGGTACTTTCATAGCAATGTGGAGGATTCAGAGACTTAGGCGAGCTGCATCATCCGGAGGTGATCCGAAGCTGACAGAGTCTCCTTTGTACTGTACCTATTTCATTTAAATTTCCTTGTCCGGTTGTATTTCGGATAGGCTTGTAATGATTGTTGAATTCTTAGAAATTGCTCATGTACTTGTGACACCGGGTTTTGGGATATGTATTGGGATATAATTACTTAAGTGTAATCTTTAAACCATTGTTTTAATTAACAAACTTTTATTTGGTTATTATTTAATGAAGTGAATGGAAGTGTTTTCATAAATGTTTTAAAACGGAAAGTTATTTCAATTAATTAATGTTTTGGCTTTCCTGACCTTGATGTCCGCCGCCATCACGACCTTAGGGATTTTGGGTCGTGACATGCGGGGACAAAGTAGTGCCTCGGGTGCTGGTTGATGGAGGGTCAGGAGTCAACATTTGTCCGCTCTCCACCCTATGGGAGTTAAGAATTCATTTGAGGGAAGTCAAGGAAAGCCACATAATGGTAAGAGTCTTTGATGGTTCACAAAAGGATGCTATTAAAGAAATTTATCTAGCTTTGCAAATTGGGCCGGTCAATTTCATGTAATGGACATCTCTTCTATGTACAACTTGTTATTTGGCAGGGCCCTGGATACATAAGACAGGGGTCGTGTCGTCAACTTTGCACCAACGAATAAAATTTGAGTAGGGATGCCAAGAGATCGTGGTTCACGGCGAGTGGGGTCTCTCCTCCTATCTAGAGTATGATGTCTCATTCATTGAAGGGTAGGACGGAGTTGCTGTCCACGTTGTGGAAATCATGCAGACTAGTGAGTTGGAGTAGACTGAACAAAATTTGGGAATGCAGTCACCGTATAGATCCACGATGGCCATGAGGGAGATGATGAAATATGGATACATGCCAGGAACAGGGTTGGGAGAAAGTCAGATGGAATCATAGAGCCAATTGAACACAATGGGCAGAAAGGAAGGGTTGGCATAGGATATCATCCTTCGGAAGGGAAAGGTCGCACCGTTAGCTCTGGGAAAAAGGTTTTTGTACCAGAGAATTTTGCGAGTCTGGGACAGAGTTCAACACCCGAATATGATATCGTCTACGGGATGGGAAAGTTGTTCGTGATTATGATTGAAGAATTCTGTGAAGGAACTGACATCAAGACACAGACTATCAGGGATGCCGAACCAGGGGAAGAGCTGCAGAATTGGACCGCCAGTCCATCTTTGGTTCGCCGAGAATCTTGGTAGTATGAAATTGTAAAAGTTTTCTTTTGAAAAGAGCACGGTCAATTGAGGCATGTACCGTGTCTGGACCCTTTTGTCATTTGCCTCTTATGAATGCTTAAGACGTTCCCTTTTTTATGAAATAAAAGAATCATTTCCTAAATATTGCAACTTTGTTTTACTGATTTATTTATACCTAGCTTTTCTTTTTAGTAATCAAACCAACAAAAAATCGCATTCTAGGATTATGACATGTAACGAAACCGCTAACGCAATGACCCGAATTATGAGGAATATAATGAGAGTATGATTCCAGACAATCTCGCCCAGGAGATCGAGAAACTAGAGAGTGAGAAGAATCCCAATATCGAAGAAACGGAAGTGGTCAATCTTGGAAACGAAGAAGATTTAAAGAAGCCAGAATCAGCATTCACATAGAAGCCAAGCAGAAGGAAAAAATGATTGAGCTCATATGATAGTATGTCTACATGTTCGCATGGTACTATGAGGACATGCCAGGATTAATCACCGAAATTGTCTCGCATCGACTACCCACTGACCCTACCAGACCGCCGGCCAAGCAGAAGCCCATGAAGTTCAAACCTGATTAAGTCTGAGGATAAAAGAAGAATTGACCAAACAGATAGAAGCCAATGTAGTAAGGGTCACCAACTATCCAAGATGGTTGGAAAACATCGTCCCAATTCCCAAGAAGGACGAAAAGATTAGAATATGCGTGGACTACCGAGATCTCAACAAATTTCGTCCAAAAGATGATTTCCCTCTGCCAAACATCCACATTCTATTCGACAGCTGTGTGAAGCATGAATTGCAGTTGTTTGTGGATTGTTTCAAGGATACCATCAAATCTTAATGCACAAGGAAGACGTAGGGAAGACAGATTTCACCATACCTTGGGGAGTCTATTGTTATATAGTTATGTCGTTCGGTCTTAAGAATGTCGGCGCCACCTACATGAGGTCCATGATGACCCTCTTTCACGATATTATCCATAAGGAGATTGAAGTGTATGTGGATGACGTCATCATAAATTCTCGAAAGAGTTCAGAGCATTTGGACGACTTGAGGAAATTTTTTGTACGCCTGCGAAGACATAGTTTGAAGTTGAATATAGCAAAGTGCACGTTCAGAGTCCATGCTGAAAAACTATTAGGTTTCATTGTAAGTAGGAAGAACTACATCCATCAAAAATCAAGTCCATCCAGAAATTACCACCACCAAAGAGAAAGAAAGATGTCATGAGTTTCCTGGGCAGACTGAATTACATCAATCGTTTCATAGCCCACTCCACAGTAATCTATGAACCCATTTTCAAGTTGCTGAAGAAGGATGCTGCCACAAAATGGACAGAGGAGTTCTAGAAAGCCTTCGAGAGAATGAAAGAGTGTCTTTCAAACTCGCCAGTGCTAGTTACTGATAAGTAGGGATTTTAGCCTATTATTTGTTGTCTTACTTAGGTTTTGGGTTAAAAATGCGTAAAGGTATTCTCGAAAACTAACTTAATGTGCTTGCTAGCAGGGTTTGTTCAAAATGAGGCAAAGAACCCATACTCAACTCATAAGCAGTCAAACTTGCACAAATCCAAGGTTGGAACAAGAGCGCTGAGAGCGGCAGAAAAGTGTGTCCGCGTAAGGACCAACACTGAGGCGGCCACAAATACGCGACCTGCGAGAGTGAGATTCAGAGAGGCTGTTTTGAGCACGAGAAGCAACACTGACCGCGATAGAAAAGCGCGATCGTGAAATCTCCGGCACAGCCGCGATGGTTATTTCGCTGAGAGCGTGATCCAGGGTTCAGAGACTTTACTACTCAGGCTTTAATGAAGAACACAGTCCACGTCCAAATTATGTGACCGCGAAGGAAGCTCACGCGGACGCGGTCAATATTACATAGTCTGTGATACCAAGCTCTACTCAATCCCTGATACGAAGAAACGTGGACCGCGCTTAATATTATGCGGCCGCGAAAGCCCAACGCCAACGTGGTCAGAATTACTCGTCCGCGAATCTTCTGCAGGGGCATTTTTTTTCGGAAATTTCAGCTTAGTCTTAAATAGACCTTTTTGATAATTTTAGGATAGGTTTTTTTTAGCAGAGCACGTGAACGACGGCTTTTACCCTTTTTGGGAAGTTTTTAAGTAGATATCTCTTAAAACTTTAGATTTTAATCTTCTACTTTAATATTATGGCTCATATTTCTTCTTCATCTTTGATTTATGCTGATATTATGAGTAGCTAGACCCCATAGCTAGAGTTGCGACCCAACCCTAGTGTGGATGTTTAATGGGTCTTGAATTTTAGGGCTAAATCGTTTATGGGTTGGTGATATTTAGATTAATTCATACTTGAATTGTAGCATTGGTGTTTGCAAACACTGATTCGTGCCTTTATGACTTAGGCTCTTCTTGAGAAAGAGAGACTAAGTCTAGGAAAATTAGGCTAACAAGGAATTGGGGTGAACTCAAGAGATTGATAGTCCCAATTAAAGGGTTAAACCTAGAGATAGTAATACCCGACTTGATCCAATATCACTTTCATTGCATGAACATCCATTGGACTTAGAAAGCCAAGTTGGGTAAAGTCACTCAAAATACTGAGAGGTATAGAGTGAGCACTTATGTGTGATGGTTATATCACGACCCCAATCAAAACAAGCTTTCCCTATATTCTCGATACCCGTTAGATATCCACCTAGGCGGAAGTCATTACCCTAGTGCCTTTTAAAGACCTAAAAACTTTTACCAAAATATCGTACTTAGCTTACTCTTAGCATACAATAGTATAAAATTAGAATAGAATCAATCACAACAATGTTTGGAAATGCAATTCGTAACAACACACGTCTCTAGATTAGTTAGATACCTAACTCCAAATCAATTAACTCCCTATGGAAATCGATCTTGACCTTGTTGGGTAAAACTGCATCGACCATCCTCGCTACTCTATTGTGGTGTAGGTTTGGCACCAGTCAATTTTTGGCGCCGTTTCTGGGGAGTTAGATGGTTTAGCTATCTTTCTAACTATTTGTGTGTTTTGTTTTTCTTTCCTTCCATTTTTTTAACTTTTGTGTGTCAATTGCTTTAGGTACCAAATGGCTCATGATGATGCTCTCGAAAATATTCCTCTGGGGGAGGAGGTAGATGAAAATGATGCGGATGAGGTTAATCTAGAACCTCAAAACCAAAGAAGAGGCCGACAACCTAATGACAACGCACGAAACCCTCCCCCAGCTCCTCCAAGGGCAGCACACCGGATGCTACCCAATCAAGGCTACACAAGTGCAATTGTCCCGCCCGGGATTCGGGCGGGCAATTTTCAAATTACCAATGTAATGCTTACCCTATTGGAGCAAAGGGGTTTCTTCACTCGCGCTCCCTATCAGAATGCATATAAACATCTAAATGGTTTTGTAGACACATGTTGGGGGAGCAAGCAGACAAACGTATCGGTGGATGCTCTGAGATTGAGACTTTTCCCCTTTTCACTTAGAGGGAAAGCTTTAGACTGGCTCGAGAGGCTACCCAACCATTCCATCACCACTTGGGATGAGTTGGCAGATAAGTTCATAGCCAAGTCTTTCTCACCGATCATATGGAAGTATTGTGGGATGAGATCTTAGCCTTTAAACAGGAACCTAATGAACCCCTGCATGAAATCTGGGAGAGATACCGGACTATGGTCAAGGAATGCCCCAACAATGACATGAATGAAGAAATGATCCAACAATCATTCTATAGGGGTATTAACATGACCAATTAGTGTGTGATGAATCAGCTAGCTGCGGGAAATTTCATGAAAGTGCCTTATGCTGATGCATGTGACATGCTTGATGAGATGGCTGACACATCCTCAGCTTGGCAGAGTCGGGCAAATGTTCCTCAGGTTGATCCTAATGTCATCCATCTTCACAAAGAGCTTCATGATCACGGATAAGCCATAGCGGATTTGACAACCACTATGAATCAGTTAGCAAAGGCTCAGCTTCAGCAAGTTTAGGGGCCAAAGCAAGTAAACGCCATGGAAGGGGTGAACCAAATGGTCAACAAAAAGAGAAAACATGGCTAACAAGTGCAAAAGAATTAAGATCAGTATGAGCAAAGTGGCAATGGCTACAATCAAGACGATTCTTATGATGATCAAAGTGAGGAAGTTTTGTATGCCAATAACTACCAAGGTCAACGGATCAATGCTCCAAATCAACAATGGAGATCGCAAGGGAACAATCAAAACTGGGGCAACCAAGGCCAAGGGAATTGGAACAATAGAAACAACAACAATTCGAACAATTGAGGGAACAACAATCAGAATTGGGGGAACAACAATAACAATTGGGGAGGCAATGGAAAACAAGGGGGTCGGAATAATAACAACCAAGGCAACCGGAGGCCGGGCTTTCAAAGACCCCCGATGTATCAATAACCCAACAATCCGCTTCTATATCAGTCTCAAGGGAAAAGTTCTTCAAATAATGAGATGGGGCGAATAGAGAGTATGTTTAAACAAAGAATGGAAAGGAATGCCGACTCTGATGCCCAAATAGCTTCCCATACCACTTCAATTCGCAACTTGGAAGTAAAAATGGGTCAAATTTCTCAAGCATTTAATACTCGACCTAAGGGGGCACTACCAAGTGATACGGTAGTAAACCTGAAGGGGGGAGGGACAATACAGGCCATATTATGGCGGTGACCACAAGAAGAGGTAAAGGTGGAGATACATGTTCCTCTAATCCAAAGAAGATTGTGAGTGATGATGTTGTGTTGCAAGAAGATGATGAGATTCAAGCTAATGATGAGAAGGTGAATGATGAAGTGAGGATCGATATTCATGACAACCTGGAGGATACCCAAAATTATATGAACCCGTCTAAGGAACACGTGATAGACATACCTGAAATGTTAGTGCCCAAAGCCAAGGCTCCTTTTCCAAGGCCTCCTCCACCGTATCCTCAAAGTCTTGCAAAGCAGAATAATGAAAACCAATTCAAGAAGTTTATTGAGATGATGAAAATTTTGTCAATCAATGTGTCCTTGGTGGAAGCTCTCGGACAAATGTCGGGATATGCCAAGTTCATGAAGGACTTGGTAACTAAGAAGAGATCTATGAATTGTGAGACCATAAAAATGACTCATCAAGTGAGTTCCATTGTGCACTCGATGACTCCAAAGCTTGAAGATCCCGGTGCATTCACAATTCCATGCGTCATTGGTAGTGCTGATTTTGCAAAAGCCTTGTGTGATTTGGGAGCAAGTATTAATTTTATGCCATACTTCGTATTCAAGACATTGGGTATTGGACAAATGAAAATGTATTATTGATGATGTTCTCGTCATGGTCGACAAGTTTATTTTTCCCGCTAATTTTGTGATTCTTGAATGCGAAGTCCACTATGAGGTTCCTATAATATTTGGGAGACCTTTCCTAGCAATAGGGAAGGCATTAGTTGATGTGGAAGTAGGGGAGCTCACCTTCCGGGTGGGCAATGAAAAAGTTGTATTCCACGTGTGCAAATCGATGAGGCAACCAAATAGTAATGAAGTTTGCTCTTTTATGGATCTTGTGACGTAGGTGATAGTGGATGACACGAGTGCCATAATCAATGTGGAAGACCCTATGGAAGCTGTGTTGTTAAACCATGAGGATGATGAAAAGGAAGGCTTGATTGAATGTGCAAATTCCTTGCAAGGAATGGGTTCCTATTCATATGGGACCCGTAAACATTCCTTGGACTTAGAAAACCGGAAGACTCCACCAACAAAGACCTCAATCAAGGATCCACCAAGATTAGAGTTGAAGCCTTGCTTTCGCACCTCAGGTATGAATTCTTAGGCCCTTCTTCTACATTACATGTTATTCTTTCTGCATGCTTAACTAAAGTGCAGGTAAAATCCACCTGTGCGGTGCTTCAAAGAAGGAAAAAGGCAATTGGATGGAGTTTGGCTGACATTCAGGGTATAAGCTCCGGCTTTTGCATGCACCAAATTATACTAGAGGATGATGCCAAACCCTCTTTGGAACATCAAAGGAGGTTGAACGAGGCTATGCAAGAGGTCATCAAGAAGGAAATTATCAAGTGGCTTGATGCAGGGTCGTGTACCCCTGTTTCGGATAGTTCATGGACTTCACCGATACAATGTGAGCCGAAGAAAGGGGGTATGACTGTGATCAAGAATGATAGAAATGAATTAATCCCCACTAGGAATGTGACCGGATGGAGGGCATGCATGGATACCGAAAGCTGAACAAAGTGACCCACAAAGATCATTTTCCATTGCTCTTTCTTGACCAAATGTTGGACAGACTTGCGGGCGGGCCTACTATTGCTTTTTGGATGGATACTCAGGGTACAACCAGATTTTCATTGCACCGGAAGACCAAGAGAAAACCACCTTCACATGTTCGTACGGCACATTTGCATTCTCACGGATGCTGTTTGGTTTGTGTAATGGACCAGCTACCTTTCAGCGGTGTATGATGGCTATATTTACGAACATGGTGGAGGACTTTCTCGAAGTGTTCATGGATGATTTAGTGTTGTGGGTGACTCATTTTGAATAATTCTTAGACAATCTTGACAAAGTGTTGGCCCGATGTGAAGAGACAAACCTAGTTCTCAATTGGGAAAAATGTCACGTTATGGTCGAGGAGGGCATTGTCCTCATCCATAAGATCTCAAAGAAAGGTATCTAAGTGGACAAGGAGAAGATTGAAGTGATTTAAAAGCTCCCTCCTCCTACTTCCGTCAAGGGAGTTAGGAGTTTTCTTGGTCACGCGGGGTTCTATTGAAGGTTCATCAAGGATTTCTCAAAAGTGGTGAACCCCTTGTGTAAGCTTCTAGAAAAGGATGCAAAGTTTGTGTTCAATGAAGAGTGCATGAAAGCTTTTGAGTTTCTCAAGTATAAATTGACAACCACTTCCATAATTATCACACCCAATTGGAGCTTACCATTTGAGCTCATATGTGATGCTAGTGACGTTGCGGTAGGAGCGATTTTGGGGCAAAGGATAAACAAGATATTTCATCTGGTTTATTATGCAAGCAAAACGATGAATGACGCCCAATTCAATTATACGGTGACGGATAAAGAGTTGCGAGCCATTTTGTTCGCCATGGAAAAGTTCAGGCCATATCTCATGGGTACCAAAGTGATTGTTCATACTGATCACGCGGCACTCTGTTACTTGATGACCAAAAAGGACTCGAAAACTAGGTTGATGAGATGGGTTCTTCTGCTTCAAGAGTTTGACCTAGAAGTCATTGATAGAAAAGGAAGTGAAAATCAAGTGGTGGACCACTTGTCACGCTTAGAAGAGGAGGGGAGGCCCCACGATGGCCTCGAAATTAATGATTCTTTTCCGAATGAACAACTCATCTCCGTGTCTTTGAATGGTATGCCTTGGTTCACCAATGTGGCTAATTTTCTTGTGACAGGCATTTTCCCGAGTGAGCTCTCTTCAAACCAAAAGAATACCATATTTTTTTAATATTTATAGTGATGTTGTGATCCGGAGATGTGTTCCGGAAGAGGAGGAAATGAGTATTCTTGATGCTTTCCATTCCTCACCCTACGGTGGTCATCGTGGTGGGGTGAGAACTGCTTCAAAAGTTCTTAGCTATGGGTTTTATTGGCCTACCCTGTATAAAGATGCAAGTGAGCTTGTTAAGAGATGTGATGAGTGCCAAAGAGCTGGTGGAATTTCCAAGAAGGATGAAATGCCTCTCACCACTATTCTTGAGATCGATATTTTTGCAATAAGGCCTTCGACAGTTTACTTTCCAAGTATGGTATCAATCATAAGGTGTCAACCCCTTATCACCCCCAGGCCAGTGGACCAGTTGAGGTCTCCAACAGGGAGATAAAGAGCATATTATCAAAAATTGTCAATGCAAATCGGACGGATTGGCCAAGGAAACTTGACGATGCTTTGTGCGCTTATAGAACAACGTACAAGACTCCAATCGGTATGTCTACATATCGGTTGGTATTTCGGAAAGCATGCCATCTGCCGGTTGAGCTATAGCACAAGACCATGTGGGCGCTTAAGAAGTTAAATCTATAATGGGATGTCGCAGCAAATCTCCAGGTAGAGCAACTTAATGAACTTGATGAATTCCGGTTTCATGCCTATTCTAGCTCGTCCTTGTATAAGGAAAAGATGAAGTACTTACTTGACAAATATGCTCGGAACAAAGAATTCAAGGAGGGTGACTTGGTACTTCTTCTCAACTCCCGGTTATGATTGTCAAAGTGGAGTGGCCCTTTGAAGTGGTGCATTTAACTCTGTTTGGTGCGATTTAAAAAATAAAAATGGTGAAATTTTCAGAGTTAATGGGCACTGAGTGAAGCATTATCTCGGCAAGTTTGATGACAGTCATGTGGTGGCCTTGATCAATTTCACATGATGATGGTAACATGCGTCGTGCCGTGACGTTAAATCGGGCGCTTCTTGGGAGGCAACCCATGTGTTTTTCTTTCTTTTTTTTTTAATTTTCTTCTTAGGTTAGGCTTTGTTTTGAACTAACTTGTTGTGAAGTTTGTGTAGGAATTGTATGTGCAGTGCAGAACTTTGGCTGGAAAAATTTACCTAAGTGTGGGAATTACGCAGAACGCGCTCAAAATTTCGCGGTCCGCGATAGAATTTTGCGGGGGCACAAATTCTCAGCAGACGCTGACTTAAAAAGCCCATAATATCAACTCTTTGAAGTTGTATTCGCGGTCCGCGTCGATCTTCCCTTTTTTCTCTCCTAGTGCCCTTGAAATTGAAGCAACCATTCAAAGAGGTAAAAGCGCGGACCGCGGTGGAATTCCGCGGACCGCACTCAGATAAGTCGGTGGGTCCCCAATATTTTGGTATAAATAGAACATCCTTAGGACTTTTACCCTTTCCGACCCTCGAACTCTCAGCACAATTACAGCATTGTTCACCCATTTCTTCTTTGAACTTAAATCTCACCTTACTAATCAAGAGTAATTCTCTACTACAACTCCACACATGGTATGTTCACATCTATGATTTGATTTTAATTTTTTTTCCTTTATTTCCTATTTATTTTACTTTTGCTCTCTAATTAGGGTTAATTACTTGCCATGTTCTCAAATTGATGCTAAAAATTCATGTGGGTACTGTTTGATACCTAATGGGGGATAGGGTTATTAACTATGCTTGATAATTGAACCAATTTTTGCACTTAGTGAAAACCCTAGGTTTAAATTATTCATCAGTGCCCGTTAGGATTGAACTTAGCAGTCCGCGGTCCGTTTTACACTGTCTGCATTCATGATTTTTTGAGAGTTGAGTATAATTTTTAAGTTCACGGACGCGGTGATTTTTCTACAGTGCGTCGTTGACTTTACGCGGCCGCATCCATAATTTCACGGTCCGCGTTCATGAGCTTCAGAGAGTTTACCAATTGGTTCCGCGGTCGCGTTCACTTTTACGCGGTCCGCCTTTGTTCATTCGCGGACCCGCCCATTATTTCGTGGTCCGCAGAAGTCCATCTTCAGAGAGTTGGTAGTCTGATTCCAACTCTTTCGCGGTCGCGCCCCTTTTTACGCGATCCGTGATGGACCTTCTGCGGCCGCGCCCTTTTTTTTGCGTTCCACGGTGCACAGTTTTGGGAAGCACTGTTGCATTTCAACTGCATTTCTTTAATGATACATTGAACCACAATGCTAATTATCTTTCACTGATTGTGTATGCAGATAATGGTGCGATCTCGTGGTGAATCTGAAAAATCACAAGGGAGGGGAGAATCCTCCCGAGGCTGGGCAGAGGGAAACAGACTGCACCCTTAGCACCTCAAAGGGTCATTGGCAAGAAGAAAACCCTTAGATCACCCACTCCCGACTCATCTGATACTAGTGAGTACCTCCCATCCCGGGAGATTTCTGAATGGGACGCTGCACAACCTCAACAAGTGGCCCAATCACAACCCTACCACCTCGTCAATGAACCTACCTCCTCGTCTAAGTCGTCTGATGACTTAGAAGGAAGTAGTGAGACTTCAGCACCATCTTCCCGGCCTGCTGCTATTCCGACCTCAACAACTACCCCTATTGATATTGATGATGAAGAAGAGGTTCCAGATGACGGGAGAGGAGGTGATACCCATGTGGAGGGTTAACCAGGTGAAGGAAGCCTGTGGTATGGGAAGATAGGTTCGTGAGTGAGAAGGCATACCACAAATTCCAAGAATGGTTGCCACAAAGGTCGCTCACCCTCGAGCGGCAATTTATAGAAAGATATCTTGTCCCTCACAATCCTAATGTAAAGAGACAATTTGATGAAAGAGTGGGGTGGAAATACTTCACTAGTATGCTGCCAGATGCAAATGAGTACCTAGTCAAGGAGTTCTACACCAATGTTACCCACATCAAAAAGGGCACCTATGTGACTAAGGTACGAAACCGGAAGGTCTAGTTTGATGGCAAGACATTGAATGAATATACCGGGTTTGATGATGTGAACGCAGCTCTATACATACAAAAGTTTGAATTAGATGAAGTTTCCCGGCCATCGCTAGCAAGGTGATAGCCATCCCAGGGACAACATCGGCCTGGATTACACCTGGAGTCTCAATTACCAGGAACACCCTTAGCTTTGAAGCCAAAGGGTGGTGCACCTTCGTCTGCAGCCGCCTTGATCCGTCCCAGCATAACAGTGACATTCGAGTCTCCAGGACAATTCTCATAGCTTCTATCATGGAAGGGTACCCAATAAATGTGGGGAACCTCATGGCCCAGAACATATCCAAGGCAACCGGTAAGGAAGAAAGATTCTACCCTTACCCCAATTTCATCACTATGTACCTACAAGACCAGGGGTTTGAGGGGAGAAACTTTGACACGAAGATGAATCCGAAGAGGCCCTTCTCCTGGTACAGCCTTCAGGGAGCAGAAAACCTGAAATACAAAGAAAAAGCCACTATTACCTCTTGCCAGTCTGAAGAGCCAAGGGTAGTGACCACTAGGTCGGAGCCTTCCACAGCTGAATGTTCTTCTGTTGCTATGCCACCTCCATCATCCGGGCCATCTGCCTCTGCCCCATTATTTGTGCCTTCCTCCTCAGCTTACCCTCATACTGCACTGCGGGTTAATTAGACTCTATACAGCATCAACAACTGGATGCAGCAAGCTACATCAAAGCTATCTGCCTTATCCAGTGCAGTCGCAGCACAGGTAGCTCCAGTACAGCTTCAGATGCCTCCATCAGTGGAGGATTCATTGAAGGAGCTTCTGGCCAACTAGAAGAAGATCTTGGACAACCAAAAGAAAATCTAGGATACATTGGATACTCATGCCCAGGTGATCAAGGAGTTGGGAAAACAGGTCAGAAATATGAAGAAGACTCAAGCTTCAAAGGAGTCGGGGGAGAAGCTGAAGAAGGAGGTAGAGAAGCTCACTTCGGCCGGAGACATCCCACTTGATTTACTTATGGAGGATACTGTCCCTGCAGCACAGACAGGACAGGAATCAGAGCAGGAGGCTGACAGAGAGCCAGTGAGAAGATTTGTGGTGCCCCAGTCAGAGGACTTGGAGATACAGTTGGAGGACCCTGATGGAGCTGATGAGCCTATGCAGTCCGGGGACCCGACTAGTGTGCCTGACCCCATGCAGACAGAGACTACATAGGAGTTTTCTTTACTCTATATTCCTTCCCTAATCTTATTTTTTCTTCTAGCATTGAGGACAATGCTATCTTTTATTTAGGGGGGTGGTCTTATTTTGATTTGATGACTGGCATGTAATAATTATGATACTATTTTCCTTTACTTTTACTTATCGTTATTTTTCACTTTTGGTATGTATATAACTTTACTTCCATGTATATATTCATTACTATTTTGTATATATTTATTTTACTTCCTGTAGTTTACTTTATAACTTCTTTTGTATTTTTCCTTAATATCTTAGCTTCTTATTTCCTTTAGCAGCTTCTTTTTTAGTTTTAGCTTATATTTACATTTTTCGTGATAAATAAGCCTTTGGTTTTCTTAATGACACGGTTCTTTCCAAAGGTGGATGTTGTGTGAACCGGATGACTCTTCCCAACGATGGATGGCGTGACAACCTTCTTAAGGGATTGGGTCTGTTTTTCTTTTTTTTTGCGTTGATATATAGTAGTAATGAATAAAAATGACTCAAGTAGGCTTCACTTGATACTAACGTATTTACCTTCGCCCTCATGGTTAGATACAAGTTGATTGACAAAGAATAGCTCTAGTTGTGACCTTTAGACTCTTGAGTTGACTAAAACTATCATCAAGTGGTTTCTTTTAGCCATATGTGATCTGCAGTCTTAGCTAGGGTTGTTGTGAGCCCTCGACTCTGTTCTCTTTAACAATCCAGTAGCTTGAGAGGTGAGGTATTGAAATTCAAGTCCAAGTCCCGTGCCAATAAGTCTAGAACTTGCCCCGAATGTTTGTCTAGCGAAATCCTAAATGTAGCCGACTTGAGAAGTGATTGTAGGCTCTCCTCGGTCCCATTTGAACTTTGAAAGCTTCAATATCCTACCAAATATGATATCCCTAGTCAACCTCTTCGAGCCTAAGCCTTTTTCATTCAATAGCCACATTACAAGCCTTTATCCGTTTAATAATAACCCTCTCTTGGCACCCAATATTCCTTAGCATTCATGATGAACAATTGGCAAAAATATAAGTTTGGGGGAGAGACGAGAAATTCAAAGTGATGAAAGGTTCAAAGAACAAAAAGAATTGATGAAAAGGAAAGGAAAAGAAAAGGATGAAAAGCTAAAAAGAAATATGTCAAAAAGAAAGAAAACGTTGAAGGGATTCAAAGAAAACAATGTTGAAAGACTTGGAATCATGAGAAAAGGAGAAAAATTATTATCATGAGTAAGAAATAGTGACAATGTGTCTCTCTAGTTCCCCTAAGGAAGAAGAAAATGACTCAAAGAGTCAAGAAGTATGGGCCAAAATGAGAAAATGGAGCGCTTAAGGAAAGGTGAACCCAACATAGTTTGTAATGTCCTACCTTGATCCAAAAGCCTTCATTACATCCCGTTAAAGAGCTATATGATTTCAAGTTGAGTGAGCTTACATTAGTGGTGATTTACATAAGGGTCAAGCTTATGGTACTTAGAGCCGGACTTGTGGCATTCTTTTGAGAGTGATGAGCGCACTTCTTTACAATCCTTGTTTTGAGTGATGCATTCTAAAAAGTGAGATTTTCTAAAGGAGAGTAGAGGTGGAGGAGTTTGGGATCCACAATGACCTACATGAGAGAGCGGGCTTCATTGATGAATTGAGTCAACTCTTGATGCTCTTGTGTCATGCTAGAACTATATAACTCAAAAGGTCGTAACATGATGTTGTTGATAATGCATTTGTGTTGAGGGTAATTATTTGTCCCAATTGATGCTTGATGAAGTCGCCTTAGGACTGCTGAAATTTTCCTTTCTTTTTCTTGTGGAGGTGGGAATTACCTTGTTTTCTTGAGGACAAGCAAAAGCTTAAGTTTGGGGGAGTTGATAAGTCGGGATTTTAGCCTATTATTTTGCTCTCTTTTACTTAGGTTTTGGGTTTAAAATGCGTAAAGGTATTCCCGAAAACCAACTTAATGTACTTGTTTGCAGTGTTTGTTCAAAATGAGGCAAAGAACCCATAATCAACTCATAAGGAGTTAAACTTGCACAAATCCAAGGCTGGAACAAGAGCGCTGAGAGCGGCAGAAAAGCGCGGCCGCGTAAGGACCAACGTTGAGGAGGCCACAAATACGCGTCCCACAAGAGTGAGATTTAGAGAGGCTATTTTGAGCACAAGAAGCAACGCTGACCGCGATAGAAAAGTGCGGCCGTGATAGTTATTACGGTGAGAGCGTGATCTAGGGTTCAAAGACTTTACAACTCAGGCTTAAATGAAGAACGTGGTCCGCGTCCAAATTATGCGACCGCGAAGGAAGCTCACGCGGACGTGGTCAATATTACGTGGTCCGCGATACCAAGCTCTACTCAATCCCAGATAGGAAGAAACATGGACCGCGCTCACTATTATGCGGCTGCGAAAGCCAAAGCGCGGATGCGGTCAGAATTACACGTCCGCGAATCCTCCGTAGGGGCATTTTTTTCCGAAAATTTCAGCTTAGTATAAATAGACCTTTTTGACAATTTTAGGTTAAGTTTTGTTTAGCAGAGCATGTGAACGGCGGTTTTGCCCCTTTTTGGGCAATTTTTAGTAGATTTCTCTTAAAACTTTAGATTTTAATCTTCTACTTTAATATTATGGCTCATATTTTTTCTTCATCTTTGATTTCTGCTGATGTTATGAGTAGCTAGACCCTATAGTTAGGGTTGTGACCTAACCCTAGTGTGGTGTTTAATGGGTCTTGAATTTTAGGGCTTCATTTTTTATGGGTTAGTGATATTTAGCTTAATTTATACCTGAATTGTAGAATTGGTGGCTGGAAAAACTGATTTGTGCCTTTATGACTTAGGCTCTTCTTGAGAAAGAGAGACTAAGTCTAGGAAAATTAGGCTAACAAGGATGGATGAAACCAAAAGATTGATAGCCCCAATTAAAGGGTTAAACCTAGAGATAGTAATACCCGACTTGATCCAACATTACTTGCATTGCATGAACACCTATTGAACTTGAGAAAGCCAAATTGGGTAAAGTCACTCAAACTACCGAGAGATATAGAGTGAGCACTTATGTGTGATGGTTATATCACGACCCCAATCAAAACAAGCTTGCCCTATATTCTCGATACCGTTAGATATCCACCTAGACAGAAGTCACTACCATAGTGCCTTTTAAACACCTGAATACTTTCACGAAAAATATTGTACTTAGCTTACTCTTAGCATACAATAGTATAAAATTAGAATACAATCAATCACAACAGTATTTGGAAGTGCAATTAGGAACAACACACGCCTCTAGATTAGTTAGATACCTAACTCCAAATCAATTAACTCCCTGTGGAAATCGATCAATACCTTTTTGGGTAAACTGCATCGACCATCCTCGCTACTCTATAGTGGTGTAGGTTTGGCACCGATCAGTTCCCCCCGAACCAGGGAAACCATTATTGTTGTATTTTTCAGTCTTGGACAACACCTTCGGCTATGTGTTGGGGCAGCATCACGAAACTGGGAGAAAGGAGCAGGTCATCTGCTACTTAAGAAAGAAGTTCACACCATGTGAGGCCAAGTATAACTTGATAGAACGCATTTGTTGTGCTCTGACTTAGATTTCAGATGCAGTGCACATCTGAAATTTTGGCTCGACCCGCTCAAGTACATTTTTCAGAAGCCAATGCCTACCGTAAAGCTAGCTAAATAGAAAATTCTCCTCAGCGAATTTGACATGTGTACATAACTCAAAAGGCTATCAAAAGGCAAGCTTTAGCCGACCACCTCGCCGAGAATCTAGTGGATAGAGATAAAGAACCACTTTCCACGTATTTCCCTAATGAAGAAGTACTCTTTACCGAGGAGGATATTGCATAATCATACCCCATATGGAGAATGTTTTTCGATGGAGCAGCAAACTTTAAAGGAGTCGGGATTGGCGCAGTCCTGATTTCGGAATCTGGACAACACTATCCAGCATCGGCAAAGATAAGATTCCCTTGTACCAATAATATAGCTGAATACGAAGTGTGCATCCTTGAAATTTGAATGGAAGTTGACATGAACATCAAAGAACTTTTGGTCATATGATATTTTGATTTGTCGATACACCAAGTCCAAGGAGAATAGTCCACCAAGAATGTCAAGATACTGTCATAACTGCATTGTGTGAAGAAACTGTGCAAGAGGTTCACAAAGATTGAGTTCAAGCACGTCCCCAGAATTCAGAACGTGTTCATTGACGCCCTTGAAACCTTATCATCTATGATTCAGCATCCAGACAAGAACTACATCAACCCTATCGAGGTAGAGATCAGGGATAACCATGCATATTTCTTCCATTTAGATAAAGAATTCGATAGTAAACCATGGTATCACGACATCAAGAGATTCCTTGCAACTAGAGAATACCTGGATAATTCTACTAATGGCCAAAAGCGATCCCTCAGGAGGTTGGCAAACCTCTTATTCCTAAACGGGGAAATATTGTATAGGAGGACCCTAGACTTAGGTTTGTTGAGATGTGTAGATGCTGCTGAAGCCACCATACTATTGGAAGAAATACATGCAGGGATGTGCGGACCCCACATAAATGGGTTTACATTAGCCACGAAAGTTTTGAGAGCTGGATACTTTTGGATGACTATAGAAAGCGACAATATCAACTACGTGCAGTAGTGTCACCAGTACCAAATTCAAGGAGATTTCATTTGGGTTCCACCAAATGATTTAAATGTAATAAGTTCACCCTGGCCATTCACCGGATAGGCACGGACATGATTGGACCCATAGAGCTTGCAGCATCAAAAGGACATAGTTTCATCTTGGTGGAAATTGACTTTTTCACTAAATGGGTCGAGGTGTCTACTTACAAGGTCGTCACAGAGAAGGTAGTGGCAGATTTTGTCCGAAACAACATCGTTTGCAGATTTGAGATACTAGAGTCCATCATACTGACAATGTCGCTAACCTCAACAGCGACCTCATGAGAGAAAGCTGCGAGAAGTTCAAAATCGTCCACCGCAATTCCACAGCTGACAAACCGTAAATGAATGGGGAAGTCGAGGTAGATAACAAGAATATGAAGAGGATTCTGCAAAAGGTGGACAATCAAAAACAATGGCACGAAAATATACCTTTCGCTCTACTGGATAATCGGACTACCATGAGAATATCCATTGGGGCAACGCCATACATGTTGGTATACAGAACTGAAGCGGTGATACGTGTAGAGGTCGAGATACCGTCCTTAAGAGTCATGCAAGAGGCAAAATTGGATGACTCAAAGTGGATACAGATCAGGCAGGAACAACTCATCATCATTGACGAGAGAAGAATGGATGCAGTATGTCATGGCCAGCAATATCAGAACAGGATGGCCATTACATTTAACAAAAGAGTGAAGCCTTGTAAATTCATACAGGGGCAGTTGGTTCTGAAGAAAATATTTTCCCATCAAGAAGAAGCCAAAGGAATGTTTGCACCAAACTAGCAAGGTCCTTACGTTGTTCACCAAGCACTGTCGGGTGGAGCTCTTATATTGGCAGAAATAGATGGAAGATTCAACACAAAGCATATCAACTCAGATGCAATCAAGAGATACTACGCCTGAAGACAAATAGAGTTAGGGTTTTTGATGTAACAGAACTACGTTCAACCTGAATTCCCACAGAGGGATACGTAGGCAACCCACGTAGGGTTTGGTTTCTCCACCCCCCCCCCTTCTTGTAGTAGAAATACCAAATATAATTTTTGTATGTTACACAGGAACTACGCCGACTTGATTTCCTCGGAAAGGAATACGTAGGCAATCCTTATCAGATTCAGACGTCTTTTGTAATAGAACTACATTATGGCCTGATTCCACTTGGATATGTAGGTTGTCTGAGTCTGACTCGACTATTTTCATTCTTAATCTCATCATTTTGCATCTGGTGTAATCGAACTACGCTTCGACCTGATTCTGTTTTGGATACGTCGGTTGCCTGAGTCGGGCTCGGTCATTTTCATCATATTTTATCATTATCCCACGAACTACGTTCATACCTGATTCTGTTTTGGATATGTAGGCAACTTGAAAGGGTTGGATCATAACCTTAGGAAAGCCTTTATAATTCATTAGTTCTAATATAGGACATAGTCGCAATAGCAAGTAGTCACGTTATCAAAGGTGTCACAGAAAATCGACACCAACAGGACAAAGTTCTTAAACGAATACGTTCACATTTAGAGAACCTTTCTTAGCATGTCATAATCCGGAACGACGGCATTTTCCTTAAATGAAACAAGTATTTCAAAATGTTTTCTAAGTGTGTGTGTGTGTGTGTGTGTGTGTGTACACTAACTTATTCCATCTACTAAACTTCATGGTGCTATCATGTCAAAGGCCGAGGCAAACCAACACTATGATCGACACAAACCAACTCCCCACCCCTACTAAGAAGTTTTCTTTGAGTGCAGGGTCAACAGGGAATAAGGAAACACTAGGACCACACTAGCAAAATGACGGATCTGCCACTTGCCTAAGATTATCTCTCCCCTTTTTCTACTTAAAATTTTCTAGTACAGCTAAATCTAACTCTTGAATCCTCTGCAGGTTCCTCGAAATCAGACAACTAATACGGAAATTTGTACATAGAAAACCGTCCGCTCACCTAATCGGAGTATCTTGTAAAAAATATATCGTCGGCTTCACCGATCGAAGTCCTCTATATAGCAAATCGCTTGCTCAATCAATCATAGCGCCATGTACAAATCGAACGTCGGCTTCACCAATCGAAGTCCAATATATAGAAAACCGCCTGCTCAATCAATTGGAGCGCCTTGTACCAATCGAATGTCGGCTTCGCCAACTGGAGCTTTGTATATAGAAAACTGCAAACTTCGCCAACAAAAGCAATTCACAGCATCGATCTATCATCACGGACACGAAATAGACAATCGCAATCCTTGTCACCAACATTCTGCCAATCGATGGTCGCAACCTAGCTTTGCAGTCAAGAGTATCTCTTGGGCATGTTTTTATTTCATTTGCAATTACTTTGAATGTTTTAACATTTTGTTCGTGCAGCTTTAGGCATGTTTATTGTGAGCATGTAATTTTTAACCTACTATATATTCCTACAAAATTCAATAAATTAATTAGTGTTATAAACCTTTGTTGAATTTCAATGTTTGTGTGCGAATTATTTGCATTGCATAAATCATAATTTGTCTTTTAAAATTCATAAATGATTTAAAGTTGCATGATTCGATGCATAACTTCAATCATTTTATTGGAAAATTACAGAAAATTATTCTTCAAATAATTACAAATGTTAACTAGAAATTTCACCTTTTAATTTACTCATTGATTAAAATTTAAACTAGAGTTAGAGATAATTATTATATTATTTGTAATTGATTGAAATAAATAACAACAAAATGCTGCTTATTATTTGACACAATGTAGATTTAATGATTAATTTATTCATTTTTCTAACAAAATTGTGAAATTTACTCCTTAAATGACATGAGTATTAAATTAAATGGTATTACTCTTAATTAATTTATAATTAGACAAAGACTAAGTTAGAATTAATTACTACATTTTTGTTGAGTTTTGATTTAATTCAAATTAACTAATTAGTTTAGATTAGCTTAAAAGGGGATTAAAATCGGACCTGGGCAAAAATTACCCAGGCCCAAACCCCTTCTCTATACACAAACACACCCAGCCCAAGACCTTACTCGGCCTGCCCCATACACTATCCCAAACGACCTTGTTTCATCACCCTCATCCCCCAGCCGTTGGATCATCTCGATCCAACGATTCCGAACCCCACACCCCTAAACCTATATATTTGTTCCTAAACCCCCCCCCCACCCCTCAGAACTCAAAGTCTAACACCCTCCCACATCCCCTCCGTCTCACTCTCTTCTGTATAACCAAACCCTAGCCGCCCTAGGATTCCCACCGTATTCCGCCACCCGAAAATCGCCTATCGGCGGCGGACCACCTCCAAACCATACCAAATTAACACCAGATGATCAACTCATCTCCCTCTTTCCGTATATCACCACAGTTTCCTTCAAACAAGCCTAAAGATTCTCGAATCTCGGATCTAAGATCCAAAACCCTAGTTTTCTCCTTTCGATTTTTGTTTAATTTTTGGGTCGTCTGAACCAGAGACTTTCATGAACCAGAGAAATCGATTTATGGTCGTCTAAAGTTCATTTTATTCCGTGGAGTTTGGTTCAAGTTCATGACTATTTTTCCCGAACCAAACCTTGGGTAATTCCTCTTCTGTATTCTTTATCTTTATCTTCTATCTTCTTCTATGGTCATTTTCTTATTTAGCTTGCACGATTTAGGTAATTGCAATATTAGGTCTTTTTCTGTTTTGTTTGATCTTGTCTGTTTGTACCCGTTTGTTTAGGCTAATTGAAACATGCTAAATTTCATAATTTGTCTGAAGTTTAGTTTTGATTGCATAGAGTTTAGGCTAATTAGGGTTAGTTTTTAGGTTTTGTTATATTACATGACTGTTTTAGTACACATGTTTATCTTACCGTTTTCATCACTGTCGTTTAGTTAGGATTCGTAACTTTTCTGTTGGTTTCTTAATTCATGTTCAACAATGTCTGATTAGAGGAAGATAGTCTTAAATTTCTAATTGAAACCAAATCATGTATATGTGTAATTGTTTCTGGTAATTAATTTGGTGTAGCAATTTGTGAAAGATAATCACTGATGGTTAATTATCATTGATTGATTCCCTTCTTAGTTTATGGTTTTTAGGATCTAGACTGATTTGTTGAATTGTGTTCAAACATAAACCTATTTACCCTAATTTGTCTTTTGATTTCAGTATGATCCAAAAGTTTAATCACCCACCTAAATTGATTAATTAGGTAATTATTAATTAGGTAATGGAAAGTTAATTATACTTGACTAGTTAAGTGTGGATTTGAAACTAAAATGAATTATAGTATAATTAACTAATGTCTAAGGAACTAAACTATTTAACCTAAGTTAATTATCAAATCTCACCTCTTAAAGAAGATTGGGCTTCCAACTTCCTTAAAGGTTTGAGCCACTGATGTAATCAACTAAATTGGAATGAAATTAGTTATTACCTAATAATTAACCTAACCTAATTCCTAAAAGTGATTCACTTAGGATCAAAACAGGTTTAAAATCAGCTTGATTAAGTTAATTAGGAATCAAGCACTCTTGGCTAACTAAGCTTAACTTGAAACTAAGATAAATCACAGTTTAATAACGTAATCATTTTTATTAATTGGTAAGTCCTAATCTAAAACAACGTAGACCTTAATAACTTAAGGAGTAATTCTAAAGATATCAAGGGGTAGTATAGGAATCTCAATTGAAGAATCTTGGGTGTAACAATCCAAGAGCCTTCTAGAATAAGGAAATCGGATTTTTTGGGGTTAAAAAGGTAATTTTAGGGGATGGGAATCTTCTAGAATAGGGCATATGTCCCTAAAGATAAGGTTTACAGCTGCATTTGTACTTTTTTCAGCTTATTGGATAAGGAATATGCTAAGCATATCCTATCCCAAATACCCCTATATATACATACACTTTTTACCACTAAAGGGACCTTTTTTGACTGGAAAAAAGATAGAATTCAGACTTTTTAGAGAGGGAATACTGGAAAAAATAGACTCACATTCACTCTACAAATATTGTTCTGAAAAATACTACTCCTAAAAATCTGAGATAGAAAAGAAAAAATAGGAAGAATACTCAATATATATCAAATCTTGGTCTACTACATTTTGGTTTTAAAGACTGTTTTGGTTGCTGAATCTTCTCAAAAACCTTCAGTTTTTTGTTCTAAATTCCCCTTTTGCTGCTTGGTTTCCCTGGGATTTTTTTGGATTTTTCACAACTGATTTCGGTTGATGTTTGGCTGTTGTTTTTCTCCTTACTGACTCTTAGAAGATAATCTCCTTCTGACCTTTATTTGATCAAGCCCTTTTGTTATTTTTTCTCTGAAAGGTATGTAACTTCTTTATCTATGAATAAACCCCCTGAAGAGCCGAATTCTATGCTATTATATGTAAACTTGTTAATTTTACTTGAGTTATTTTCTTAGCTGTTTTCTTTTATCTGTAACATCTCTGTTGAAGATTTGTGTATAAGTCTGAATCTGAAACATGCTTTGCTGAAATTTGGTTAAGAGTTTTTAATCTCAAATATAGGGCTTAAATGTTGAATTTTAGGTTGTTAGCATTGTCAGATGTTGAACAACCTGACCTTCTCTATGGTCAGGTTCTTTCCATAAAAATGCATAAGTCTGCTCTTATTTGTGTTGTCTTTAGTCGCTAAAGAGACTCAATAAGTAAGTCTCCCATATATTTTAGACTCATGTTGGTATTGGCACAATAGGGACTAAATCTGACCCATTCATGGTCAGATTCACCCTTGAGAATGCCTAAAAATGTATGTTTGATTGAGAAAAATGCAGTTTTAAGTCATAAAGATTGAATCACAAAGCTTTGCTGAAGCTTGCACAGGAGCGGCAGATTTTAGTTTCTTTTTTTTTTACCTCATTTTTTCTGGAACTTGTATTCAGGAACAAAAATTGTATTTTTGGATTCTACCTTTATATGTATTTGTAAAGGGACTGGACACTATGAATATTATATTCAGCTATATAATTTCTTTCCGCATCTTACAAAGTTTCGAATAGAGGAGTACTGATTTTACTACCCTAAGTATTTCGTGAAAAAAAATCAGTTTTTTTTGCGTAAACCTGGTCGATATTCTGGAAAATTAATACTTCGTGATTTGATAATCCATAGAAAAAAAGCGAATAGGAATAATGGAATTCGAAATGTTTCCCTTCATACCCTTTAAGTAGATGTATAAACATTCAAAGTTAGAACCAAGTGTGTATGAATCATGGCTTAAAAAAGGCATATCAATAGACTATGGGAAATTGATAAAATCGCTTTTCTGATTAGCCACATTTACTTAAAACAATCTCAGAAAATTGTATTTTTCTCAGTTTCTATTTCTTATCGATTTCTCCAAACGGTTTTTGAAGTTGTCTTTTAATTTATGATGATAATCTAATATGTCCATCTGTTTTCTAGTTGTGAATTGGTAATATGATTAGGCCTTCTCTTTTATTGAATCTTTCATTAGCCAGCATTATTTGAATAGACTCATACGCCTTATTCGTCTCATAAATAGCTAAACTAGGATGGCCTAAAGTGATTAAATGGGGTTAAATGTGGCCGTAGCCCAAAATATGTTGTCTTTTAGGCTAACGAAATTCATCCTTAGGAAACCCTTTAGGTAGAATCATACCTTTTAGTTCGAAATTTGGTAAAGAATCGAATATTATCTCAAATTACCATAACCTTCAGTCTGGAGTGGCAACTCATGCCCTCGGCCCTCAACTCCAAACAATAAATAAAATGCACATAGTAATCACGGGTGCATTTCATGTGACGTGTTTGCCGTGTGTTCCAAAATAACAAGTGCACGCCATCGTGACTTGTCTAAGATAAATCCATAAACGTACTAATTGATCTTAAATCTAAAACACTCCTTTAAATAGAAAACATAGAGAATAATCGAACATCGCCTAAAAAAAGGGCATTCTAAAATCGTCACGACCATAGTTTTGACTACGTAATCTACACTCGGGTGTGACAACTCATGTCCCCGACTTCAACTTCAAACTATATTAAAATCATGTATTTCAATTGCGGGTGCATTTCATGTGGCGTAATTGTAACATGTCCAAAAGCATAACAAATGCACTTTCTCGTGACTTGTCTTCAAAATAATCCATACTTATCAAAACCGGCTAAATTTCAAAGAGTTTAAATCTACAATAGGCTAAAACGCGTAAACGATTAGATAATTTAGGCCAAATATTAATAGTTAAGCAACCGTGCTAGAACCACGGAGCTCTGGAATGCCTAACACCTTCTCCCGGGTTAACAGAATTCCTTACTCGGATTTCTGGTCGCAGACAATTTAAAACAGAGTCAAAATTTTCTTGGTTTAGGATTTAATAAATAAACGGTGTCCCGGAACATCGTCAAAAATCCGGGTGGCGACTTTAAAATAATAAATAAATCCCAAAATCGAATAATGTCACTTTAATTGGAAAAACTCCCTTATTACTCTCTCCGGGCGAAAAAGGAGGTGTGACAGCTCTGGCGACTCTGCTGGGGAAATGTGAACCCAGAATCTCTGGTTCAGGTTTCAAGAATTCGAGCTTAGAATAGCTGTTATATTTGTCTTTCTTTATTACCTGAGTTTTACGTGTTTAAACCTGATGTGCTAATTGCCATATTTACCGCTTTGATATTTATCTGAATTTCATATAAACTGTGCTGAAACCCTTCTTCTCTCTGAGTCTTCTAAATCATCTGGGAAGTGTGCACTTCGTGTGACTTCTTTTCTGTTAGAGTCATCCAAATTTTAGAACGAGGTACATACAAGTTGCAAAGCCGGTGAAGCTTCTGTATTGCCGTTACACTGCCCCGACCTCAGCTCGAGCTGTCCACTCGGGTAAGCCTGGTCTAGAACAAAACCCCAGGATTTAAACATAGAATAATGTAGCCTCATGTCGGATCCCTAGGAGTAATGATTATCTGCATCATGTGCATTTGACTTAGGGGACTAAACACAGGGGTTGGGTCCGGCAAAGACAGGTGTACCCGAAATGAAAGACTGCACTGATGCATCTTACGTGCTACGTATGCCTTTATTTATTTCATCTTGTGTATTGACCGGCTAAAATTAAAAAAAATGAACAGAAAAACCAAGAGTGAGGTACGATAGAAAATTCACCCTGTTTTGAAAAATCCCCGTATTTATCCCGAAACTCTGCAAAAATTTCTGGAGAAAAAAGTAATATTCCAAAACAAAATTAGTGGGGGTATATTTTTCAGTCAGGATTTTTTCTGAACTACGCATTGTTTGATTCTCACGGGTGTGGGATACGTAGGCAACCCTCATCGGGTCCAACTCTATTTTTTAACATCAAAGGATATAGCCCTAAATAAAATTAGGCGACGCCATTATAGCCTAATTGCACAAGTGGGGCACCGGAAGGCCCTTTTTGCAAAAGTGGCCGCCTGTGGTTTGTCTTTAAATTTAGACCCAATTTGCAAACACAGCGTTAAAAAAAATTTCCTACCCGAAGTATTGAAGGGCCATATTCGCAAAGATGGTCCATTTTTCTTTATTACAAAACCCTTTGCAAAAATAACACTTTTCAAAATTTTTGTGGTTTTAATCAAAAACGAATGTGCAGGATGAATACAGTTGAAAACATTCCCTTCAGGTCGGTCGAGGAAATCCCTCTAGGACTCCATATGTGGTGGAGCGACTTGGGGGAAGCTAGTAGAAAGTCTGTTATGAAAGCTTTAGGAGGTCTTACTGGTCTTCTAAAAATCAAGCTGAGGTTGAACATCGTCGAGGCTCTAGTACCATTTTGGGATCCCGCCCACAACGTGTTCCACTTTTCAGACTTTGAATTGACGCCCACACTAGAGGAAATAACAAGGTATGCTGGTATCAATGACAATCTTAGAAGTCGGTACCCAGTGGCACCCAGGCGGGTGACTCCACATAAGTTTTTGGATCTGTTGAACATTAGTCGGGACGTCCAAGACCCACACCTATCCGAAGGTTTCTGCACTTTCTATTTTATTTACAGACGTTATGGAGATCCCCAGGGTTATGAGGCTAACAACACTGGTCTAACTCACAAAGATCAGGCTAAATGGGAAACCCGCCGGGGGCTAACTTTTGTGGTAGCATTCTTGGGCACCTTGATTTGCCCAAGAAGTGACGGATGCATAGACATCGGGCTTGTGGGAATGGCGGATTTCATGATGAAAAAATTCAATGGCACACTTATACCGATGGTCTTAGCCGAGAATTACCGTGCTCTGACAGTTTGCCAATCTGGGGGAAAGCTCTTTGAGGGGTGCAACCTGCTTCTACAAATTTGGCTGATCGAGCACCTCCGTCACCGCCCAAGCTACATGAACTATGGCTTAACCAGTTGGAATTGCATCGAGGAACATGGTACTCGGGTAAAGGGCCACACATTTCCTGAGGGCACGAAAGTCTGGCACTCATACTTGAGTTCATTGACTTCCGACCAAATCAAGTGGACGTTCGAGTGGCTCCCTGTCGGAGAGGTTATCAATATGTCTATTGAGGTTTGTTATCTCCTGTTAATGGGTCTGCGAAGCATTCAGCCATATGCCCCACACCGGGTCTTATACCTGTTGGGGAGACAGTAGGGTGTTCCCCAAGGCGAGGACTTAAGCCAACAAGCCATTGAGTTATGCCCGAGAGCTGCATTTCCTGAAGGCAGGGTCTGTCAAATCTGGAACGAGTGTAGGTTTTTAGAACCTCAAACTCGGGTGAGAAATTTATCTAAAGGGGAAGTGGAGCCTGCCTACACTTCTTGGTATGGCATAAGAGGCAGGGAGCATCAATAGCAAGAACGACCCGCAAAGAGACCCCACGTGAAACAACTCACCGAGCAGACACAAGAGCATTGGACTTGGTTAGAAAACGAAAATAGCTACCGAGCCACCATAAGCAAGTTGGAAGCCCAGGTCAGGGAAATCAAATTTGAAAACATTCTACATACTGCCACAATTGAAGGGGAGAAAAATAGATTAGCCCAAGAAAATGAAGTTCTCCGGGCCTAGATACAGGAATTAGAAATAGCTGCTGAGAACCCAGAGAGAAGCAGAACTGATGAAAGGCTTATCAACAGCCTAAGGCATAAAGTGTGCAGCTATGGAAATGATCTAGACAAAGCTGAAGAAGAACTGGCCGGAGTTCGGGCAAGATTAACAAGAAGTGCAGAGGAAAGAACAGAGTTTGTCCAGAGACTAAAAAGGAAATATGACCAGGAAGTCATAGGCTTGAAGGAAAAGTTGGCCGTCCTCGAGAACGAAATGGCCAAACAGGCAAAAATATTTAAGACAGAGAGGGAACAGTGCTATGCCATGATGGCTCAGTTGGAAAAAGAGTTGCAACAATGGCAAGAGCAGAGTCACAAAGACGCCCGGACTTTAGAGGCGAGATCCCAGCAAATCGGGAACCTACTTCAAGATAAGGGTATCATTAGGCGAAGGGTCCAAGAGATAGATGACTACATCTTCACCAGATACCAGGAATGCGGAGATATGACTCGGACCACCTTCTTCTCAGCGGTTATGATCTTCGTCCACAAGATAATGGATGACCTTTACCGCCTCCAGCAAGACATAGCACGCAGGCCCGTGGCAAGGCCGAATGATGCCCCACCGGCCCCTGGAGCAACGGAAGCACTGATGTATTTTTGATATTTTTTGATTCTGTATTTCATTTTTCTAGTTGTAGTCATGTCTGAGTCCACAGTAGTTTTTATATTTTTAGAAAACATGCGTCGAGTCTGTTTTGCGAACTTTGAAATTTCAAAAGTGGGCTACAAGTTTTCTGTAATCAGAAGTGTTTTATTTAATGAATGAAAATGCTAGAATGAAACTTTTAGAAAAAATATACATTTGTGTCCTTTCGTTTTGTCGCGTGAACTACGTGATGATCTGATTCACGCGGCGCCGTGATACGTAGGCAATCCACATAGGATTCGATCATAACCATAATAAAAGGAACTGAGCGAGGAATAAAAGAGCGAAAATAATAACAGAAGAAGGGTAAGAATGATAAAAAGGGAAAAGCCGAGAATTAAAGTCGGGATGAAGTACACAACTATTGCAAAAACATATAGAAAAGCATTTAAATTGCTCAGGTGCATTGCATACCCCAAACGTACGATTGCCTATGTGATAAATGCTTCAACCTAACATTTTGTTGGTTCAATCTAAAAGGTATCTTAAGGTGGGTTGGTTTTGCGGTAACCTGGCTTCCCATCCTTACTTCACTAGATCAAAAGGGAGCATAGAAATGACGTCTGAAAGTCACTTTCAAATCGTCAACTCTTCCGTGGAAGACCTAAATCCATCCATCTCAACGTCTGAGTCAGCAACAGCGGAAGAGAACAGTACTATGCGTTGCCGCGTGCTGGAAATGTGGGACGCATGGTCCAATGGTAGGGAACCACCCAGTACCATCCCGGGTTTCCCAGACATAATTTCCAGGGCAGGCTCGACATCCAACATCCCCATAAGCTACCCAGCCACACCGTTTGGATATCCAACTATGTCGGCTCACAGTGCCAGAAGGCCTTCTGATGTTCGCCCCCAGGCCCTATTTTCCAGTGTGTCTTCCAATATCTTCACCGCACCACCAATCTCTGCCACGGCTCCGCCGACTATCTCTAGACCAAGTTTCGAGCCGCCAGCATTCACATTCCAAACACCGTCCATCCATCTGGATACCGCTCATATTACTCCCAATGCATATCCCCAACAACCTCAGCTTGAGGTCACTTTAGGACAAGATAAGAAAGGCCTCGAGGACGAAGAAATAACTCGAAAAATGAAGAGTATTGAACAGAGCCTCAAGAATATACAGGGGCTGAGCGGGCGGAAAAGCGTCTCCTATGCAGATTTGTGCATGTTCCCGCACGTCCACTTGCCTCTTGGGTTTAAAACCCCCAAGTTCGAAAAATATGACGGACATAGGGACCCCATAGCTCATCTGAAAAGGTACTGTAACCAGCTCCGAGGAGCAGGTGGGAAAGAGGAACTTCTCATGGCATATTTTGGAGAAAGCTTGACGGGAATTGCATCAGAATGGTACATGGACCAGGATATATCCCGCTGGCACATATGGGATGACCTGG
>ML369213.1:976-31821 GCA_005239525.1 Nicotiana knightiana
CCGTTTCCATCTCCACTTCACCTACACATGAAATAAACTCCATTAAGCACATAACAAGTGTAATTTTATCATTAATGCGCATAAAATGTAAGGTATATCACATGTTAAACTATTCAATTTAGTCTCGCATCATTACTTCATGCACCTTGTGTGCATATTCAAGTACCGTGGCAGAGCGATAATTGAGCTACCCCATTTAGAGCATTGCTCGGAGATTGTAAGGCAGCTGCTCAGCGTCCGCAGCCTACTCTTTCTCCTTCAAACTCTGTCATTTTGCTTTACTTCCCAGACTTGTTGTAGTAGAGGATTTATATTAGACTGTATCACCTCTTAGATGCTCATGATGGTTGACTCAAGATGTTGGGGATCTGTTTAGATGTTCTAATCATTTTTATTGTTTTGAAATGCTTAAGAAACAGAATTATTACAAAAAAATTCGGATATTTGATGTATTAATTGGAAAATCATTATGTTATTTTCAGTGAATTGGCTAGCCTAGTATCACGATAAGCGCCATCACGGCCAGTTTAGATTTGGGGTCGTGACAAGTTGGTATCAGAGCGCTAGCTTACATAGGACTCACCGGTCATGAGCAGGTTTAGTAGAGTCTTGCGGATCGGTACGGAGACATCTGTACTTATCTTCGATAGGCTGTAGAACCCTTAGGAAAATCTCACATTCTTGAATTCTTGTCGTGCAAATCCATTTTATTCAGCCAAGAGCGTAACTCTTGAATTCCTTCCATGTATTCGATCGCGCACGAGAGTGCTTGGTATCAGCTGTGCATCGACAGCTTGTGACTTCCATAGATGAGATGTGATTTTGGCATGTTGGTGATGGGCCAATCTGGAGGACTTGAGGCCGGATTCATTCTATGGCTTGAGTGCTAAGATTTTGATTGTGTGAACTGTGCATTTGGGGACTTATATGTATGTTGGTGTCTTTATTGACAGGACTTTGTGAATGGATCTCTATGTGGTGAGTATGATTTGAGGGTGAGATGTGTTCATATTGTTTGATTGTGACAAAAAGGGATGGGCCGGATATGTAGCAAGAACTATTGAGTGTTTGACCTCTATCTGGAGTTGGCACATGGCCTCGAGTCATGAGTGTATGGGAAGACCTCTTATGTTGTTCAGTTGTCGAGTGAAGAGGATCCTTCTGTTGTGTTATGAGTTCCAAGTGATGTCTTTTGGTATGATCATTTCCCCAGTAGCGTTCATGTATTTGATTAAAGTGTATTCCAACCGTATTAGAACTCTTGTGTTATTGTATTCATTGATGGCACCCTGGCGTATATGCATAGCCAGGGGTAGCATACTCAGTATTTGAGGACTGTATCATAAAGTTCTCCAAGTGTGAATTATTGGGCTCAGTTCAGTAGCGCTCTTGGGACACGTAGTGTCTAGTGAGTATCTATGTGGTCATACAAGTGTAGGTAGAGCTTCCAGAAGATCAAGATTTCTTTGGCCACAGCTCCAGTGTTAGTTCTGCCATTAGCTTCTGGTTCTTATACCGCTTATTGCGATGTCTCAAGGTAGGCATTGGGTTGATCTAATGTAGGAGGGTAAAGCGATTGCGTAATAGCTGTGAGCTTCAGAAGTGTGTATAGAGATATCCGTTTGAGGCTAAGCAGGCGGGGCTATGTCCTACAGGTTGTCCTGAGGTTGTGTGATCCTTATGTTGTTTGTAGCAAGTTCTATTTTACCATTAATTGATATATTTTGCAATTTTAGTTTAGATCACTTGTGGGAGTTGGCACATCTATTACAATGGTGAATGCGAGGTTGGATATGATTTGGGATGTTAAATGGTTTGAGTTAGATATGATCTTATGAAGGATTTAGTTGAATATCAATGTTGTATGACGGCGGTGTTTGCGTGTGGTCATTCTGAATATTGTTTGTTTTGACTGTGGGCTTTGAGCCAAGTGGGGGAGGCTATTAATGATAAGTTGATTGCGCGATTATGTGCTGTATTGGTTTCAGTTCGAGGCATATTGGTGGATCAGTTATGACGTGCAGAGGTGGAATCTAGGAATGACCCGAGTAATGGAAATTCTTCGATACAGGTTGTAATGTACTTTATGGGTAGGTGAGTTCTATTGAATGATTGAGTAGTAATTGTAAAAGGTGTAGTGGGTGGATTACTTTCCTAGTATGTTGTTGTGCAAACGGGGTCAGGTCATTCTATCTGCTTGATCGGTGAAATTGAGGTTTGAGTAGAGTGGATGACTCTCGAGAACGGTACGGATTCAAGGTTGAATATAACAATTGGGAATCTTCAAGGTGTTCTAGGTTAGAACTGAGATTTACGTTGGAAGGTGTCAAGACTTGTGTCATTTCTACATCATCATGGATTCTACATATCAGTATTAAGAAGGTGAAGGTTTAGGTCGCAAGAAGTCTCTTCAGGGTAAGTATTTTTAATGTGGTGCTTTTGGGGATATTCGAGAGAGTATTCAGCAGCTTACGAGCCTTAGGCGGTATGTTGTTATGTTTGGGTCTCGTGTGGTGAGTCTGGGTTGACAATTGCGGTATTATGGCAAGGAGAAGTACCAATTCACAGGTAAGTCAGAAGGAACTTGGATAAATAGGAGAACTTGGTAGTAGTTCAGATCGGCATGGTAAGGGATACGATTAGTTCTTTGGGTGTTCATGACGTAGTGAGTTTTTACAGGTGTTTCTTAGCAATGCTCTTGGGTTTTAGTGCCCTGCGTAGCTTGGTTGAGTTAGAAGGATTCAGTCCTGATGGTTTGGTGTTGTACAAATGGGATTTCGGATAGTTCCTGATGGTTTCTACCACAGTTAGAGATGCATATTATCTACTAGCATGAGCTGCAGGTGATGTATAGTGATTCTGCTTCTAAATGGGATCAAATGGGAAGTTCTTGACCAGTTGGGTGCGTAGTTGCTTGTGGCTCAGAAAGGGATTATGAAGTTCTCATATTTATCATAGGATGGTATGGTGTATGCGGTATGTCGTGTAGAGTGCGATTTGCATGTGTGAGGTCACGGTTTAGTTATGGAAGGAAGGTCGAAAACTCTTAGGCATCATTTGCAGTTTTAGATGACTAGGTAGAGGATAGCATTGTTGGGTAGCTTGATGAGGGTATATATTTTGGAAGAGTTGATGTGTGGAGTTAAGGGTGCTTCATTGGTATTACGACGCTCTCTTGTTGGATCTACTGTTGATATTCAAGGTTGCTTGGTGACATAGAATAATTATAGGGGTATCCCTCGTGGAATGATTGAATATTAGGGATGTGCTATGTATTCGAGCGGTGGAGTTGAGATCAGATATAGTAATTGGTGCGCTTCGTGACTTCGAGACTGAGAGTTCTCATAAACAGGTTATTTTGTGGCAGTGAACTATGAAGATGCGGGCAAAGCTAGTCGGATGTTAGGATGTACCATGATTCAGTCATTGTGAACTTTTCGGTGAGTTATCTATCTATCATGGGTGACCATAGTGGATTAAGGGTTATTGGTAGGACCTTATGAGTGTATGTTATGCACCGGGTCGAAAATTGTTGACTCCGAATTTCTATTATTGAGAAATGTACCATTCAATAGTGATTGAGTTTATTCATGTTCTGGAGTGATGTATGAGTTACCCCTCTGTGTTGCAAGGAGTTGTGATCTTTAGTTATAGGCACATATGGTACGATTCTAATTGGGCTTTATAGCTAGATTTGAGTAAGGTAAGTAATTGGGTATTGCGGGATTGAGACGTATTGGTTATGTACTTTCTGATTTGTGTGGCATGGTATCGTCCGGTTTCCCCGTGGTTATGGCAACGCACTTTGAGTACTTGATGTCGAATTGTGCATGGTTATTGATTTTGAGCAAGGTAACTCGAAGTATTTCATGTGGACCAGCGTGTGGATGGGACCACGCATTGTAGCGGAGTTATGTGGGGGTATGATTCTTGGTGTCATATTCGTGAGTTTGACTTTTCGATGAGTGTCAGGCTCTTAGCATGGTGTTGTGAAGGTAATTGTTAATGGCGGGATGGTCCTCTCGTGTGAATCTTTTATATAATTGATTACATTGGTATGTTGCTATTAAATGCACGAGTTGCACAGGTGATGGCTTCGAATTGTATCGATTTCTCATGTCATCAGAGTGGTCGTGTTGGATGAAAAGAGGTCATTGGATCTAGAAAGAATATTGTCAGAATTGTCTACAGCATAGTTGGAAGGATAAATATCGGGAGTCGACTTAGAAATCTGCTATAATTCCCATTTGGGAAGGGGAACTTCATGTCTCACTGATCGGATGAATGATTACTAGTTTCTATGTGTTTCTTTCATCATCGGCACTTTACGAAATTATTAAAGTGAGGCTTTGCTTGATAAGAGGTTGTCACCTGGTATTGGGTTGTTTGAGCAGCTATTGTGATTAGGAGTTATCGCTATGACTGTTTGAGTCATGTGGTATATTATGTGCTTACATATGGGGTCATGGATATGGCTTGATACAGCGTGTTCAGACTTATTCAGTTTATAGTCGTAGAATTTTGATCTTGTAAATTATTTCAGAAGTAGGAACTTGGTTCTAAGGTTTATGGGTCAGGTTGGATTTTGAAATTTCAATGGTGTTGTGATATCGGACCTATATGGGATAGGGTGACGTGGGATCACCCCCCCCCCCTCCCAGTATGTGCATGGTAGGTTATGTTGATGGTGTTGGAGAATAACTCTTGGAACGTTCGAGGACGTACGTATTTTTAAGAGGAGGAAGATATAACAACCCGACCGGCCGTTCCAAGATAAATAGCCCCCATTTTCCCCGTTTCAGCTTCATTATGTTGTGTTAGATTGGTTGGCTCGGGTTCGGAACGATTTTTGGAAAGAAATGAGACACTTAGCCTCTTAAATTTGCTTAATAGTTGGAAAAGTCAACTCGGTGTTGACTTATTGGTAAATGACCTCGGAATGTAGATTTTATGTCTCGGATAGCTTCGCTAGGTGATTTGGGACTTAGGAGTGTGTTTGGAATGTGGTTTTGGTGTCCAGTGTAGAATTAGGCTTGAATTGGCGAAAGTTAGTTTTTGGCAATTTTTGGTCGGCAGTGGAAAATAGGCAATCGGGGTCGAAATGGAATTCCGGAAATTGGAGAAGGTTCGTAGGTTCATTTTGGACGTGTGTGCAAAATTTCAGGTCAATCGGATATGTTTTAGAGGATTTCGGCATCTTTGGAGAAATTTAGAAATTTCAAAGATCATAGGCTTGAATTTGATGTGATTTTGGTGTTTTTGTGTTGTTTTTGGTGTTTTGAAGGCTCGACTAAGTTTTAATGAAGTTATGGGATGTGTTAGTATGTTTGGTTGGAGTTCTGAGGGCCTCGGTGAGTTTCGGGTGGTTAACGGGGTGATTTTGGCTTTGGAGCATAGCTGTTCTGGTGTGTATTTTCTATAGAAAGTTTTACCCTATGCATTCGCGGAGGGGGTCTCGCGTTCGCATAGGGGAATTAGGGAGGGGAGGATTTTTTCTTCTATGCATTCGCGAGCCTTGAGGTGCGAACGCAGTGAGTTGAGTTGAGTGGTCATCACGAACGAGGGTGAGTAGCGCGTTTGCATAGTGTAGAAGGCATCTGAGGACCTCGGGCCCATTGGCCTGTGCGTTTGCGTAGGAACCGTGAAGTCCTGGGGAGGTTGGGCAGTGTGTTCGCATGGATATTGGTGCATTCACGTAGAGTAAAATTAGGGCCCTGTTGGATTGGCATATGCGAACGCGGTCTTAGTGACGCGTTCGCGATGAAGAAAAATGGAGCTGGGCAGAAAGTTTTTAAGTTCAAAACGAGGGTTTAGGGCCATAACTCAAAAAACCATTAGAGAGCAAGGGAGAAGCAGGATTGGGAAGATATTTTCATTAGGATTCTTGTGGTTTGTGTTCTTCAATCACTTTTGAGTTAATATCATGATTTAGCTTTGATTTTTGTCATGTAAATTGAGAAATTTAAAGTGGAAATTGGGGAAATATGGGAGGAAAATTTGGGAATTTCTTTTGATGATTTGAATGGGCAATTGAGGTCGGATTTTGGTAAATTTGATATAGGTAGACTCGTGAGGGGATGAGGATTCTGGTTTTCTGATTTTTATCGAATTGTGAGACATGGGCTCGGGGCTAGGGTTTGGGAAATTCTAGGAATTGTGCCTAATTCTGATAGTTTTCGAATGGGTTTTGTCTCCCTAGCATATTTTGATGTTTTAATCTGATTTTGATAAACTCGGAGAATTTGGGAGCCTATTCGAGGGGCAGGAGTATCACGGAGTAGTTTTCGGACCGTTTTGAGGTAAGTAACGATTGTAACTCTAGACCTGAGGGTATGAAATCCTGGTATTTTACATTGTTTTGGAAATGAGGTGATGCACATTCTAGGTGACGAGCGTGTCGGCGTGCACCGATAGGGATTGTGACTTGGTCCGTCCCGTAGCGACTATTAGGCCGCGTATTCGATTTAAAACCTTACGATAACCTGTATTTTAGAAATTTATACTTGTTTATGGGATGTAAGCGATGTTTGGGGCCTTGTGCCGACCTGTTTAGACCCTGAGGAGTATTTTTACAATATTCTCACACCATCCTCATAGAACATTTGTGAACACAGTCATGATTACCACTTGTTGTTATTTTCACTGTTATCACATTGTTTTGAAACTCTGAGAGGTATTTTGGGCTGAGTCTCGTGAGTTGAGATGAATTTCCTGAGTGGCTAGTGAGGATGACTGAGTGAGGCCGAGAGCCAAGTATGTGAGGATAGTTATTGATCGGGCTGCACGCCACAACAATAAATATATTATATATTACATATAGATCGGGCTGCATGTCGCAGCAATATATATTATGTATGGATCCGGTTGCACGCCGCAGCAATATACATATTGGATTGGGCTGCACGCCGCAGCAATATAGCACTTGGGCTGTAGGAGCCCCTCCGGAGTCTGTACACCCCTAGTGGGCGCAGTCGACTATTATATGGATCGGGCTGCACGTCGCAGTGTATGTTATATGGATCAGGCTGCACGTCGCAGTGTATGTTATATGGATCGGGCTGCACGTAGCAGCAATAAATATTTGTATATATATATATATATATATATATATATATATATGTATGTATGTATATATATATATGTATGTATATGTATGTATATATTGGTTCAGGCTGCACGCCGCAACATTTATTTTATGCTACATATGTATGTGTATATATATATATATATATATGTATATGTATGTATATATTGGTCCAGGCTGCCCGCCGCAACAGTTGTTTTATGGTACATGATGAGTGAGAGTGCTGAGTGTGAGCATTGACTCATGAGAGTAGAGTCACGCATGACTGACAGGCTTGCCCGAGAGGCTTTATTTGTGAGTGACATTGTGCCCGAGCGGCTGATAGTTTTATGAAGCTACTGTTTTCACTTTTCTTCACACTGAGCCTCTTTGATAAATGTTGACTAATATTTTATACAAGTTTAAACGGAAAAACTGGAGTTTTGTGAAATCTTTGGTAAATGTGGACTCTTGACTTGATCTATTACCTTTATTGGTAGTTATTTTTATGAAACTATAAAGTTTAAATGCTCGTCACTACACTCAAGTTTTTAGATACTTTGGTTACTTGCTGATTTGGCGAACTCACGTTACTCTCTGCACCTTGTGTACAGATTCAGGTACCAGGGCAGAGCGATAGTTGAGCTACCCCATTTGGAGCATTGTTTGGAGATTGTGAGGCAGCTGCTCAGCGTCCACATCCTACTCTTTCTCCTTCCTACTCTGTCATTTTACTTTACTTCCTAGACTTGTTGTAGTATAGGATTTGTATTAGATTGTATCACCTCTTAGATGATCATGACGGTTGACTCCAGATGTTGGGGATCTATTTAGATGTTCTAATCATTTTTGTTGTTTTGAAATGCTTAAGAAACAGAATTATTATGAAAAAATTCGGATATTTTATGTATTAAATGGAAAATCATTATGTTATTTTTCCGTGAATTGGCTAGCCTAGTATCACGATAGGCGCCATCACAGCCAGTTTAGATTTTGGGTCGTGATAGAATTGTTCTTACATTGTTGAATGGTTGAATGGATAGTACTAGTTGTTGATATTCATGATGTTGTTGTTTTGTGTTGTTGGTATTCGAGAAGTAAGGAATAAAGCGGAAGTACTGCCTAATTCTCCGTAAGAGAGCTAATAGCTTAGAAATGTATTTTTAGTTCTTCCATGGTATTAACCATAGTTCATACCTTGACGTAGGTTGAAGTACTAACAGTTGTGTATATTGAGTCATTATCAACAAAAATATGTTAAGGCTAAACCTTTTCTTCATCTTGGCATGATCCTATATCTACATGTGTTTGATAACGAGACATAAAAAGAAGTTCATATTCCTGAATTTATGTACATTATCCTAGTCTCATAAGTTATCATATTCTCCCCTGTCGGGACTTTTATATTCAGTTAATTATTGACTTCTTCGAGTCAAGAGAGTAGAGTATGTATATTCTTCCCTCGGGCATGCCTAACAGTCACTCATAATCAGCCCCTCGGGCATACCTCACAATCACTCATAATCAGCCCCTCGGGCAACCTCACAGTCACTCATGCCTCTCAATCACTTGTCACTCGGCACTCGGCACTCTCACTCAGTAGGTACCTGCGCTCACTGGGGGTGTGTACAGACTCCGGAGGGAATCCTTCAGCCCAAGCGCTAAAATCAAGCCACCTCGTGGCACATCATATCCTCACAATCAGGCCCTGGGCATCACTCAGTCAGAAACTCTCAAAAGTCCCCCGGGCGTATCAGTAGAACGGGGTACTCGACCCAAAAACATCATTTTATATCTTAAAAAAGTGTAAATAAGACTGAGTTTCTAAATCAGTTAAACATAACATGACTGAGTGTAAATCATAAGTCAACACGGTGAGGAAGAATAGCAGTAAAAAGCCCCCAAGGGGTCTAACCAAGTCGGCACGAGGCCCCAAACATGGCTTATAGCCCAAATATATCAATAGTTTTAGAACACAATTTAACATATGATTTAGATTAAAAATACGCAACTCAATAGTTGCCACGGAGAGGACAAGGTCCAATCCAAAAATCAGTGCACGCCACATACTCATCATCCGACATGTGCGCCATTCTAAAAGTAATGAGAAAATACGAAGTCCAGGGTTTTATACCCTCGGGACAAGATTTATAGCCATTACTTACCTCCACCGGGCCAAAATACTAATCCACGATGCTCTTGCCCCTCGAATCGACTCCTGATTGCTCCGAATCTAAATGAACAAGGCTCAAATGAAAACTATCAATTGTTGGCACAATTCTCGAAATTTGGCCAAACCCGAGCCTCGGGCCCACGTCTCGGAATTCGATAAAAATCACAAAACTAGGATCCTTATTCCCTTATGAGTCTACCCATACCAAATTTACCAAAATTTGACCTATTCCCCACTCAAGTCACCAAAAGAAATTTCCAAATTTTCCTCCCATTTTTCTCAAATTTTCTACTTTAATTCCTCAAATTGCATGGTGAAAATCAAGACAAGTTCATGAAATTGAACCAAAATTGATTGAAGAACACTTACCACAAGAATCCCACTGAAAATCTCGTACAAAATCTCCTTCCCCCGAGCTCTCTAATGGAAAAATTAGTTATGGCTAAAAACCCCCGAAATTGGAACTTAAAACTTTCTAGCCAGGCTTTACTCTGTGTGATCGTGGAAAAAGGCACGCGATCGCGAAGAACAAAATGCTGCCCAACAAAACTAACCCTATGCAATCGCAGAAACACCTATGTGATCGCGTAAGACAACTCTCAAAATAATGCGATCGTGACTAGCTCTATGCGATCGCATAGAGCAATTCCATCACCTCACTGCCACACGCGCCCACATTGTGCGATCGCAATACACCTCATGCGACCGCACTGTTTTGGCTCCTCTCACTTCACGATCGTGGACCACTAAAGGCTATCACATATAACAATTTTTTGCTGCCTCACCAATAAGCCTATGCGATCGCAGCCTCACCATTGTGATCGCATATAAGAAAATCAGACCAAGAAAAATACAGCAGCAACAGTAGTCCTTTTAAGGCCAAACACACTCCGCTAACCACCCGAAACACACCCGAGGCCCCCCGGACCTCAACCAATCATACCAACACACCCCATAACATCATTCAAACTTAGTCGAGCCTTCGAAACATAAAAAAAATGCAAAAACACCAAAATCACATCAAATTCAATCCTATGAACTTCGAAATTTCTAAATTCTACTAACGATGTCGAAACCATCCAAAATACCTCCGATTGACCTGAAAATTTGTGCACATATCCAAAATGACATTATGGACCTGCTCCAATTTTCGGAATACCATTCTGACCCTGATAGACTATTTTCCCCTGCCGACCGGAAATCGCCAAAAACTAATATTCGCCAATTCAAGCCTAATTCTACACCGGACATCAAAACTTCATTCCGAACACACTCCTAAGTCCCAAATCACCTAACAAAGCTATCCAAACCATAAAATCTGCATTACGAGGTTGTTTACCAATAAGTCAACTTCCGGTTGACTTTTCCACTATTGAACCAAGTTAAGAGACTAAGTGTCTCATTTCTCTCCAAAAGTTTCTCCGAACCCGAGTCAACCAATCTAACATAACATAATGAAGTTGAACCACATATAATGAAGCAGAAACGGGGGAAACGGGGGTAGTACTCTCGGAACGACCGGTCGGGTCATTATATCCTCCCCTACTTAAACATACGTTCGTCCTCAAACGTGCCAGGAGTTGTTCTCGAACACACTCAAACTGCCGCATAACCTCACCATGCACATACCCAGGGGTGATCCCACGTCACCCTATCCCATATAGGTCCAATAGCACAACACAGTTGAAATTTTGCAATCCCATCCTGACCTATGAACCTTAGAACCAAATTTCCACTTCTGAAATAACTTGCAAGATCAAAATTCCACAACTATAAACTGAATAAGTCTGAAAACGCTTAATCAAGCCATATACGCACCCCAACTAAAACCACATAATACTCCGCATGACTCAAAGCGATAACCCCCAATCACAATAGCTGCTTAGAACAACCCAATACCGGTACATAGCCTCTTATCGAGAAATGCCTCGCTCTAATACTTCCATATACTGTCGATGATGAAAGAAACACATAGAAACTAGCAACCATTCATCCGATCAGTCAGACATGAAGCCCCCCCTTCCCAAATAGGAATTATAGCAGACTTCTAAGCCGACTTCCGATACTTATCCTTCCAACTATGCCGTAAATAATTCTGACAATATTCGTTCTAGGTCCATTGACCTCTTCTCATCCAACACGACCATTATGATGACATGACACATCAATACAATTCAAGCCTCAGCCTGTGCAACTCGTGCACTCAATAGCAGCATCCCAATAAATCAAATTATATAAATGATTTACACGAGAGCACCATCACGCCATTAACAATTACCGTCACAACACCATGCTAAGAGCCCGACACACATCGCAAAAATCAAAACACACGAATCAAATACCAAAGGTCATACCCCTACATAACTCCGCTACATTGTGAGATCTCATCCAAACGTTGGGTCACCTGAAATACTTCCATCCACTGGCTAAAAAACAATAACCATGCGCAATTCGATATCAAGTACTCAAAGTGTGTTTCCATAACCACGGGAAAACCGGACGATACCATGCCACACGAATCAGAAAGTACATAACCAATACATCTCAATCCTGCAATACCCAATTACTTACCTTACTCAACTCTAGCTATAGAGCCCAATTAGAATCGCACCATATGTGACTATAATCAACTATCACAACTCCTCGAAACACCGAAGAGTAACTCACACATCACTCCAGAACATGAATAAACTTAATGACAATTGAATGGTACATTCCTCAGCAATAGAATTCGGAGCCAACAATTCCGACCCGGCGCAGAACAGACACCTATACTGGCCTACCAATAACCCTAAATCAACTCTGGTCACTCACAACAGATAGATAACTCACCGAAAATTTCACAATGGCTGAACCATGGTACATACTAACATCTGACTAGCTTGCTTGCATCTTCACAGTTCACTATCACAAAATAACCTGTTTATGAGAACTCATAGCCTCGAAGTCCATGAAGCGCACAGATTACTATATCTGATCTCAACTCCACCGCTCGAATACATGACACATTCCAAATACTCAATCATTCCACAAGGGATACCCCTATAATTCTTCCATGTTCCAAGCAACCTTGAATATCAGCAGCCGAATCCAACAAGAGAGCGTCAAAGTACCAATGAAGTAACCTTAACTCCACACATGACCTTTCTGAAATGTATACCCTCATCAAGCCACCCAATAGTGATATCATTTACCTATTCATCTGAAACTACCGATGTTGTCTAAGAAATTTTGTTTTAACCTTCCTTCCAGAACTGAACTGTGACCTCACATATGCAAATCTCAACTCTACCCAACATACCGCGTGCGCCATGCCATCCTAGGACAAATATGGGAACTTCATGATCCCTTCTGAGCCACAAGCAACTACGTACCCAAGTAGCCAAGAACTTCCATTTGATCCCATTTAGAAGTAAAATCACTATACATCACCTGCAACTCACGCCAGTAGAAAATACGCATCTCTAACGGTAGTAGAAACCATCAGGAACTGTCCGAATCCCATTTGCACAACACCAAACCATCAGGACTGAATCCTTCTAACTCAACCAAGCTACGTAGGTCACCAAAACTCAAGAGTATTGCTAAGAAACACCTGTAAAAGCTCATTACCTTATGAACACCCAAAGAACTAATTGTTTCCCTTATCATGTTGATCCGACCAACTACCAAGTTGTCCTATTTATCCAAATTTCTTCTGACTTACCTGCGAATTGGTACTTCTCGTTGCCATAATACCGCAATTCTCAACCCAGATTCACCACACGAGTCCCAAGAATAAAATCGTACTGTCTAAAGCCCGTAAGCCACTAAATACTCTCTCAAATATCCCCAAAAGTACGACATCCAAAATACTTACCCTAAAGAGACTTCATGCGAATCTAAATCCATTACCTTTACCTTTCTATTACTGATATGTAGAATCCATGATAATGTTTTAGACCCTCCAACGTAAATCTCAATTACACTGACCAATTAGACGGAATCGACCTGACCCGTTTGCACACCAACATACTAGGAAAGTAATTGACTCACTTGAAGCCACAATAAAATTCATACACTGTACACACTACACCTTTTACAATTACCTCTCAATCATTCCATAGAATTCATTTACCCAATAAAGTACATTACGACATATGTCGTAGAAATTTTCATTACTCGAGTCATTCCCAGACCCCACATTTGCAGGTCGTACTGATCCACCAATATACCTCGAACTAAAACCAATACCACACATAATAGTGCAATCAATTTATCATTAACGGACTCCCCCACTTGGCTCAAAGCCAAAGATCAAGGCAAACAATAACTCATAATGCCCATAATAACACAACCCATCTAACAGCTCAAGTCATCTGCAAATCTCGCATTCACCATTGTAATAGTCATGCCAACTTCTACAAGCGATCTAAACTCAAATTACAACATATATCATCTACAGGTATAAGAGAACTTACTACAGAACAACATAGGGATCACACACCCTAGGAAAATCCGCAGGAGATACCCATGTCGGGTTAGCCTCAAACATGATATCTCTCTATACACTTCCGAATATCATAGCTATTACGCAGTCACTACACCCTTCTGCATTAAGACACAACAACGCCTATCCTCGAGGCATCACAATACGCGGTAAAAACCTGAAGCTAATGGAAGAACTAACACTGCAGCGGTGGTCAAAGAAATATTGGGCTTCTGGAAGCTCTACCCACACACGTCTAACCACATGGATACCCTCACTGGACATTGCGCGTCCCAACAATGCTACTGCACTGAGCCAAGATTCACACTCGGAGAACTTTGCATAAAGCCTTTCCTCCCTGAATCCTTATAATTCCATCCTCAAATACCGAGTATGCTACTCCTGGCTATGCGTATATACTAGGACGCCATCCATGAATACAATAATAAGGAGTGTTAATACGGCTGGAGTACATCACTAATCAAATGCGTGAACGCTACTGGGGAATTGATCAGCCCAAAAGACATCACCAGAAACTCATAACCCAATAGAAAGATCCGCTTCACTCCACAACTAAACAACATGAGAGGTCTTCCAATACACTCACAACTCGAAGCCATATACCACACCGAGACAGAAATCAAACACTGAATATTTCTTGCCACATTCCTAGCCAACCCTTCTATCACAATCAAACAATCTGAGCACAGGTAACCATCAAATCACACTCACCACGTAGCCATCTAGTCACCAATTCTCATCAATAAGAACACAAACAGACATATAAGTCCTCAAATGCACGGCTCACACAATCGAAATCTTAGCACTCAAGACACAGAATGAATCCCGCCTCAAGTGCTCCAGACTGGCCCATCACCAACATGCCAAAATCACATCTCATCCATGGAAGTCACAAGTCGTTGATGCACAGCTGATACCAAGCGCTCTCGGGCGCGTTTGAATACATGGAAGGAATTCAAGAGCTACACTCTTGGATGAATAAAATGGATTCGCACGACAAGAAATCAAGAATGTGAGATTTTCCTAAGGGTTCTGCAGCCTCTCAAAGATAAGTACAAACGTCTCATACCGATTCGCAAGACTCTACTAAACCTGCTCATGATCGGTGAATCCTATGTGACCTAGCGCTCTGATACCAGCTTGTCATGACCCAAAATCTAAACCATTCGTGATGGCGCCTATCATAGAACTAGGACAACAAAAACCACACTAAAATCGTAATAATCTTTCATTTACATCATTACTAAACTGATAACCCATAAAGGTGTCTTTTAAGCCTTTTTAAAAGAAATAAAGCTACACCGAATATTAAATACAACCGCCCGAGATCCCGGAGTCATTGGTCATGAGCATCTACAGAAAATATACAACTCAAAAAAACTCTATAGAGTAAACATGAGAGAGATCAGGGCTGCGGACGCGTGCAGCTACCTCGCAAAATCTCCTAGAAATCTGTGGAACAGATACACAGCTCACTCTGCCCTAACACCTGGATCTGCACACGAGGTGCAGGGAGTAATGTGATTACGCCAACTCAGTAGTAATAAAAATAAATCAAGTCTGAGCAGTAATAACCACATAAAAATCAAATCATCAACTCACAATAAGCACAACCTTTCTTTCCAACAAGGTATACGTTAAATCATCACACTTAAAAGCCGATTTCAGTAAAATCATTTGGAAATATACTTTCCAATATTTTCAACATAACTTTCAATAAGTTTAGTGTAAAAATGATAAAAATCATAAAAAGCCCCTCAGGCAAAACACATTTCATAAGTTAAGAGTGAAAGTGTTAAAATCATAGGTAGCCCCCCGGGCAAAAACATGTATCAGAACCTGCCCTTCGGGCACGCCTCACCGTCACTCATAATCAGCCCCTCGGGCAGACCTCACAGTCACTCATAATCAGCCCATCGGGCAACCTCACAGTCACTCATGCCTCCAAATCACTCGTCACTCGTCACTCGACACTCAGCACTCAGCACTCGCACTCAGTAGGTACCTGCGCTCACTGGGGGTGTGTACAGACTCCGGAGGGGCCCCTTCAGCCCAAGTGCTAAACTCAAGCCACCTCGTGGCATATTGTATCCTCACAATCAGGCCCTCGGCCTCACTCAGTCAGATACTCTCAAAAGCCCTTCGGGCGTATCAATAAAATGGGGTACTCGACCTAAAAACATCATTTTGTATCTCAAAATGGTGTAAATAAGGCTGAGTTTCGAAATCAGTTAAACATAACATGACTGAGTGTAAATCATAAGTCAACACAGTGAGGAAAAATAGCAATAAAAAACCCCCAAGGGGTCTAAACAAGTCGGCACGAGGCCCCAAACATGGCTTATCAATAGTTATAGAACTCAACTTAACATATTATTATGACTAAAAATACGCAACTCAATAGTTGCCGCAGAGAGGACCAACTCCAATCCAAAAATCAATGCACACCACATACTCGCCATCTGACATGTGCGCCATTCTAAAAAATAGTGAGAAAATACGAAGTCCGGGGTTTTCATATCCTTAGGACAAGATTTATAGCCATTACTTACCTCCACCGGACCAAAATACTAATATGGGATGCTCTTGCCCCTCGAATCAGCTCCCGATTACTCCGAATCTAACCAAAACCAGATTAACATCGTCAATATACGCTAAATTAAAAAGGCTCAAACTGAAACTATCAATTTTTGGCACAATTCTCAAAATTTGGCCAAACCCGAGCTCCGGGCCCATGTCTCTGAATTCGATAAAAATCACAAAACTAGAATCCTCATTCCCTTACGAGTCTACGCATACAAAATTTACCAAAATCTAACCTCAATTGCCCACTCAAATCACCAAAAGAAATTTCCAAATTTTCCTCCCATTTTTCTCAATTTTTCTACTTTAATTCCTCAAATTTCATGGTGAAAATCAAGACAAAGTCATGAAATTGAACCAAAAATGATTGAAGAACACTTACCAAAAGAATCCCACTGAAAATATCTTCCAAAATATCCTTCCCCCGAGCTCTCTAATGGAAAAATGAGTCATGGCCAAAAACCCCCGAAATTGGAACTTAAAACTTTCTGCCCAAGCTTTACTTTGTGCGATCGCGGAAAAAGGCACGCGATCGCGAAGAACAAAATCGTGTCCAACAAAACTAACCCTATGCGATCACAGAAACACCTACCCAGTCGCATAAGACCACTCCTCACAACAATGCGATCGCGACCAGCTCTATGTGATCACATAGAGCAATTCCATCACCTCACTACCACACGCGCCCACATTGTGCGATTGTAATGCACCTCACGCAACTGCACTATTCTGGCTCCTCTCACTTCGCAATCGCAGACCACTAAAGGCGATCGCATATAACAATTTTGTGCTGCCTCACCAATAAACCTATTTGATCATAGCGTCACCATTGCGATCGCATATAAGGAAACAAGACCAAGAAAAATACATCAGCATTAGTAGTCCTTTTAAGGCCAAACACACTCTGTTAACGCCCGAAACACACTCGAGGCTCCCGGGACCTCAACCAATCCTACCAACACACCTCATAACATCATTCAAACTTAGTCGAGCCTTCGGAACACCAAAAACAATGCAAAAACACCAAAATCATATCAAATTCAAGCCTATGAACTTTGAAATATCTAAATTCCACCAACGATGCCGAAACCATCCAAAACAATTCCGATAGACCTGAAAATTTGCGCACATATCCAAAATGACATTACAAACCCGCTCCAACTTATGGAATTCCATTCTGACCCTGATAGCCTATTTTCCCCTGCCGACCGGAAATCGCCAAAAACTAACCTTCGCCAATTCAAGCCTAATTCTACACCAGACATCAAAAATTCATCATGAACACACTCCTAAGTCTCAAATCACCTAAAGAAGCTATCCGAACCATAAAATCTACATTTCGAGGTCGTTTACCAATAAGTCAACTTCCGGTTTACTTTTCCACTATTAAACCAAGTTAAGAGACTAAGTATCTCATTTCTCTCCAAAAGTTGCTCCGAACCCAAGCCAACCAATCTAACACAACATAATAAAGATGAACCACATATAATGAATAAGAAATGGGGGAAACGGGGCTATTACTCTCGGAACGACTGGTCGGGTCGTTCTATATTATATATATATACAGTATTATAGTATTTTCACCACCATCGAGCTATAATCGATGGGCAGGCCCCTATTATGCAACCTTTGATCAAATCGTAAGTTATATATCAAGACTACTATGGCCGAGAGCCTATGAGGGAGCCTACTACAGTAGAGCAGTTATAAGTACCAAGTTTTATAGGGTTGGACATCTATTTTACTTACTATATTGAGAGAGTTGAGTCAGTTTCAGTAGGTACGCATATCTTCAGATCATCTTTGACTATTAGTCACTTCCAGTTATTATATTATCAATTCAGTTTCAGTTTTAATTTGTTCTATTACTTTACATACTTGGTACATTATTTCGTACTGACATCTCTTTTTCTATGGATGCTGCATTTCATGCCCGCGGGTCTTGATAGACAGATAGACCTTTCTGGTAGACAGAGTCAAACATCAGCTCGGTTGGTAAGCTCCACTTCCTCAGAGTTACCAAGTCTAAACCTTGCAGTCCATTTTATATATATAGGTTGGATGGGTAGGTCGAGGCCCTGTCCCGACCATGATACAGTTCAGTTTTCTCTAGAGGATTGTAGACAAGTCATGTATATTTTGTATATCAGTAATGCGGCCTTGCCAAACCTGTGTACATATTAGTTTGGTATTGCTGGTTGTAGACGTTTTTGGGGTCCTCATTTTCCTTGATGTATATTGCCAACTTGTAGGTAGGCCTCATTGGCCAAAGTTGTGGGATCACCCTCCAGAGTTAACAGTTATAGAGTGGTACGCTCCCCAGGTTTTGGGCGTGACAATTGCGTATATCTTACCCTACCCTACCCAGACCCCAGTTGTGGAAAACTATTGGGTTTATTGTTGTTGTGTCACGCCCCAAAAACCAAGGAGCGCGACCGGCGCTCAACTAAGTAAACCCGACTGATCAAGCCTGTTAGGTTTCATTCTACCCAGACTAATTCATGAATAAATAAGAGATAAATTCTATCAATCATACTTTATAAATATTTCATTAACTTCCATTTTGTTTTCATTAGAAGTTTCAACCATAATATCCATAATATTAAAATATTTGTAGATATGATGAAAAACATATTTTCCAAATACCACCAATATTTCTAGTTTAATTCCAATCCAGACACCACCCACAACCTGTCTACGGAGCCTCTAAATACAACTAAAGAGAATTATTGAAATGCCAGCAACAAGGCTCTGGCTATACCTCAAATGAAAAGTACACGATAACCAAATAACGGGACCCCGAAATGAAGTGGGGATCACCAAGTTAGCTGGAAGGAACATATCGGTATCGTTGATCGTTGCCACCTACTGTGGAAACACCTGCATCTATTAAAGATGCAGCGTCCCCGGAAAAAAGGACATTAGTATTGTCGTATAGTACTAGTATGTAAAGCTAAAAGTCATCTTTAAAAATAGAATAACCATGCAAAAAAAGGAAAGCCATAGAAACAACAAACTACAATCAACTATAACTAAATGTGCAATTGATACATATTAATTTTTCAAAATACGAAAGTGGTTCATATCTTTAGTTTGGGGAGATCTTTAGTACCGATAATACCACAAGTCACGATATCATTGTTCACAATGCCACCATACTCTTGGTACGGAGTCCGATCTTAGCCCGATCGGCTAAGCCACTTTATTTGAAGGTGTAACCACAATCACATTTTGTATCACAACTTCCAACACGAATTACCACCATGTGTGTGGCATGGCGTCCGATCACGGCCCGATCAGCTAAGCTGTCTCACCACAGTGCCGTGTGGTTCGACGTATCCACATTTACCAACAGTCTCATCACAATAAAAGGGAATAATTTCCACAATGAACCCTACACCAGCACGTGTAGTTTCGAGGTTAGGTTATTTCAACCTACCCTTCCTCGGTGACTATCAATCTCCCAAGAAGAATATTGTTATATGGATTTTCACACAAAGGTAACACATATACATATATAGTAATGTATTCATCTCAGACTATTTCACATTGTTCAAATTTTGTATTATCATTTTCAACCTTTCACAATAGCAATATTTTCGTGGCTCTCTAGGTCTTTCACAAGTGTCATTATTCAAGGCACGATGGCCACATTTTGCTTATATTCAGTATTTTCACTTCATTTAATTTCAAGGATCTCCACCAAATTCCAACATATAGAACATTCCATAAATCATATACCTCAAGTGCATTAATAATGGGACTTTAAGCACAAAGGACCAACAATAGAGGCACACATCAAAGTCACAAACAAGCAGTACACAAATTATCCTTGAATTACTCTTTATGGATTATCATTAATGGGACATATTCAATTAAGTCATTAAGTACAAGTAGGGACGAATATGAGTATTGAGCGTATCGAGTTTTTCCTCACCTAATTGGTATATTAGTTTTCGTTTAGAATACGACTCAAAGACATATTGTTTTCATAAGCAACCATACTTTGAAACCTCTATCTTTCGTCAAAAGCTCATTCGAAATAAATAATTTAATAAGTTCATAAGGGATGACCCGGCATGTAGAAATTAGAATATTTGAGCCGAACTTAAACTTACGAAAAACATTATAGAATTTCATTCCGAGAGATAAAGTTTAGCCAACATACCTGGTTGAGCTTTCCTTAAGTTTCTAAAATACATCAACACCTCTAGCAATAATAATCTATAAGGGGATAGTGAAAATCGATTAGTAACTACGAAGATTACCCGCGCTGCAACTCACTTAGGAATTTTATCAACCACCTAAAATGCGAGGTCCGAAAATGGAAATTATTTCTTCCCTCAACCAATTTTAACAAGAACTACCCTAATTAGTTCATTGATATCACATACTACAACTTAGCCCCACATGCATGGCCTATTCCTAATCCCCACAACATATTTGAACCCTTAACTTCTTACATGCAAGTTCTGGAAATAGGACTTACCCGGGTGGAGGACAATCTAGTGGCCATCTTCTTTGGTTCTTGAAGGTTTGATCAAGATTTGGGTGATTATGGAGCTAGGTCTCCTCTTTCTCCCTCTACTTTTCTCTCAACTTTCTCTAAAAATGATCAGAATATCATCTAAAAAAATCCCTAAATGTATATATATTGAAATAGGGTCGGGTATTTAAAATGACAAAAATGGTGCCCCAACACAGGTATGCGATCCAATAACAGACATGTGGTACGCAAAGTGGTCGTAGAAGTGGGGCTTCAATGCTTAAACTCTCTGACCGGGTATGTGGTCCGTATACCCATTATGCGGTCGCATAATGCACCGCAAAACTCCCTCTGTAAAAACTCAGGGGTGATTATGTGGTACGTATGCGGTCCGCATAATGATTATGCAGCCGCATAATCGACCGCATATATAGCCTAAAAATTGGTCAACTCCCTGATTCACTCTACGTCCATTATGGGGTCCGCAGAGTGGTTATGAGAACGCATATTGGGCCGTAAAAAAGTACCCATTTTAAAATATTTTCCTTTGCTCCAAAAATGTATTATTCAATCCAAAAAGTCCGAATCACGGCGATCTTAACATATAAATCTAACCATGACACCACAAGGTTCCGGATCAAGTTTCACTTAACTATTCTTTGTGTGGCTTCAGTTTGTACACCATATACCATTAGCCTCAAATTTGACCAACTCCTAGATTTTCTTAAAATTTCGCCAGAATCTCCTTTGTACCTAGGCCTATCTACCTGCCAGAGAGCCCTAGAAACACATCCTAACAACATATATGTATGGTCAAATAACGCAACATAACATGAAATAACATTAATCAAGGCCTCATGAAGGACATATAATCAAGAGGGAATATCTTTACAATAACTGAACAAATGAAACAGAGTTATGGGAAACAACTTCATAGGACTATTACATGATTATTCAAACAAATGGAGGTACTTCTTTTTTATTTCATCCTCAACTTCCCATGTAGTCTCCTCAACTTGTCGGTTCGCCACAATACTTTCATAGAAACAATCCCAACCCCCAAACTTATCTAACAAGGATGACAACTAGATACCTTGCATAAGCTAACTATCCATTAACTTCACCTTCAATAATTTCCATCGGAATGATACACAAAGGATCTCCAACTACCTTCTTAGACATAGACATATGAAAACACAAAATACATGGGGAAGAACTATGGGGAAACATCATACTCCTAGTGCGGCCTAATGTGAAATGCACTTATGTAACCTTGATTATCAATTCACATAACATTTTCAGGGGGAAATATTGAGAATAACCTGTTTTCTAAATCTCTACGCGAACACCCATACTAAACCTTTGATGACCTTCAGCGATTTCTCTAAGATGTGTTATCATAAATTGACCATAAAACTCCCTGTCGAATATATGCGATCACAGGGTGACGCTTCCCCTTTGACATGTTTGGACCTTCAATACCTAATAGATTTGATTCAATAAATAACAACGGAGTTCAAAGTTGGGCTGGAATTACTTAGGAATCCATTAAGGTGCTGAGCAGAGTATTTCAGGGGGTTATATGGTAAGAGACATGAGGATTACTACTAACGATGCTGACATGGTTAATCTTTGTGACGACATCAACTATTAGACAAATGAGGCATAGAGGTGACAAGCATACATGGATGAGGTGGAAACCATGTACGTGATATTGAGATCTAAAAGAAGTGGGCCTTTCTAGGCATGAGATACATGGAAGTAATGATCGGGAAGATGAAGATGTTAGAACCAGTTATTCTTTAGAGGCGACGAATTATGCAATAGATAGTAATGATTTCTCCATTCAATATATACCTTGATACCATTACCTTAACTAACAATAGTACGCTCTACGGAGAAGCAGTCATGTAAGTTACAACGGTTGCCTCCTTAAGTGAAAGGAAACTCAGCTTAGCTCAAAAGTGGGAAGATTCTTGCAATGTGGATGTGATAGAGATTTCAAAAGAAATGCATGAAGTTAAATTACACTCCTAACGTTAACTGACACAAGGAATCTATGCCACAAGAACATGAGGGTGAAAAAAATAAATCAAACACATGTGAGATTATCATAATCCAAACAGCTTAACCCTTCCCGACGACTGATTCGATATGTGGTAACTAACGATACGGCAACTTGTCTTCTGAATCAATATAGTTACGATATGTGCAAAAACTTGGAAGCATCTAATCTCAACCCTTTACATGTGAAACCATATAGCGAGGACATCTTAATATGTGGATGAAATCATGTATTGGTTAGAGGGGTTCTAATGGTTAACATGATGCTCCGATGGAAAGACAAATAAAAATCCTATCCACCTAAGGAGGCGGAATACCAAGGCTATCAAAACTCCCCGTACACAACAATAACGTAATCAATGATTCTAGAAGTCGAGTGCGCAAAGGCAAAGGACCCCAATGAGACAGTATAAATGATCATGGAAGGTTTGCAGATTTTCCTGAGTTCTCGATAGACTTTGACTCGAGATGTACCCAGATGCTAATGAAAGATAGGAAAACATAAAAAGTAGCCTTTGTGCTATGATAATCCCTAAAGGTGCATTTAGTCTTGACGAAGATCCTATTATGGGTCCTTATGATAAAGGAAGTGTTGTACTGACACATAGGAGGAAACGTTCTCTCATAGTTATCGAACAAGTGTTGGGAAACCAGTTCAATGAATTCACTAACTGAGGAACACAATTAACACATGCTGTGGAGGTGTAGAGACAAGATAAACATTTCTTATGTGCTGGACATGCTTCTGCAATATTAACTCCCAAATGCAATACAAGACCACGTCGCAGGCAATCACAATACTAGGAACAAAGTGAGCTACTTACTAAGGGATGTCCCAAGCGGACACGGAAGTTATACTAAGATGGCGACACAAGATCTTCCTATGACGGGGATGTGAGGATCTCAATTTTCAGAGAGACTTTACGCATACAACGACCATTTTGATTGACATGCACTCATATGATAGATGTTAAGTCATGCTCTTATGTTACTAGACAATGAGAAGGTTTCATGATGATATTTGCAAGAGAGTAGAGTGACTATTCAAACCATAGAAGACATGTACACCCGTGAGAAGAAGAGTGACTCCATAAGGATCTCAACACCGAGTCGCTTTACATGGAACTTGACACCACATAGGTAAACATTACGACGGTGCATGCATAGGCACAAGTGAGCAGATGTTGTCCATCTAGATAAAAAGATTTTTGTGAGGGATTCCTCAGGTATTGTCCCTTCTTAAAAATTTGGGAAAACAAGTGGGAAGTATTAATCCTAGATTTATAACTAAATTCAAGGAAATAATAATAGAACATAATCCCACAAGGAGATATATATAAGAGAATTTGTGATAGAGTGGATTCACGAATAGTACGTCTCGTTTAAGGAGTAGGTGCATGAAATGTTTTGTGACTCAACATCTTATTAAGACCATGTTTATGAGAACATCTTCAACATGGATGTACATATACAACAAGAAAACATTTTTGTTGTTCAAAAGGATGTACTAAGCAGTGACTTACTTGGTGACTTTAGGTTGATAGGGCAATAACTTAATTGATGCCCCTCGACTCCACATCCCTAATGTACGTTGGTAACATACTGATATATTACATGATCTGGTGGTGCAGTGACATTAATAGGAACAAGGTTACTCCCCTTAGGTTACTCCCCTTAGCAACAAGTTCTACATATCCCTTCATTGCTCGATACATTCTCCTAACAAACTCATGGGCAATCTCCCTCAGGTTCAATGGTGGGGTCATTCCCTCCTTACTGTCTCAAAGTCATGAATTACTCCTCTTGAGATTAAGACATAGCGAGGAAATTGGCTCCCTATCTTGAGTTCTACTGCACGATATAGAGTATCGAAGAATGTCGAAATTCCTAAATGTCCAAGTAGACTCCTAATTATAAATGTGGTCGACAACACACTAATAAGAAGGAATCTACTAGACACGGCTCCGAGACATCGTAGGACACTTTAACACCTTAGGCTCTGATACCAAGTGTCACGACCCCATATCCTGACCCTACCGTGATGGTGCCTATCATGAAACTAGGCTAGCTAACCCTTATAGATTATCAATGTTTCATAATTTCCCAAAATTAGCAGATTAAGTCAGGAATCTACATTCCAAATATTTCATAAGACTCCAGTTTCCATTTAAAAATCTCGTATAAAAACATTTATCCAACATTATCATCAGAGGCACGGTGTAAAGAAGAGTGAAAACAGTAGTTTCATAAAACATAAGCCCCTCGGGCACAGTATCACTCACAAATAAAGCCTCTCAGTCACTCGTGACTCCACTATCAAAATCTCATGCTCTCACTTAAACACTCGTTCTCAGCAAGTACCCTGAGGCCCGTCCCATAACTATCCTCACATGCTCGGCTCTCGGCCTTACTCAGTCATCCTCATAAGCCACTCAGGCAATTCATCTCAACTCATGGGACTCAACCCAAAATACCTCTCAGGTTTCAAAACAATGTGATAACAGTGAAAATAACAAGTAGAAAACATGACTGAGTTCGCAATTGTTCTATCAGGATAGTGTTAGAATAGTGTAAAAGTACCTCTGAGGGTCTAAACAGGTCGGCACAAGGCCCCAAACATGGCTCACAACCCATAAACAAGAATAAATTTCTAAAATACAGGATATCGCAAGGCTTCAAATCGAGTACGCGGCTTAGGTCGCTACGGGACGGACAAGGTCACAATCCCTATTGGTGCACGCCCACACGCTCGTCACCTAGCATGTGTGTCACCTCATTTACCAAAACAATATCAAATACCGGGGTGTCATACCCTCAGGTTTAGAGTTACAATCGTTACATACCTCAAAACGGCCCAAAAGCTACTCCGCGATGCTCTTGCCCCTTAAATTGGCTCCCAAATGCTCTGAATCTAACCAAACTAGATTAACGTCATCAATATACGCTAAAGGAAAAAACCCAATCGAAAACTATCAATTTGGACACAATTCTCAAAATTTGGCCAAACCCGAGCCCCAGGCCCACGTCTCAAAATTCTATAAAATTTACATCACTATAATCCTCATCCTCCCAGGATTCTATACATACAGAGAACACCAAAATCGGACCACAATTGCCCACTCAAATCCCCAAAAGAAATTTCTAATTCCATGCACCTAACCTCCCCAATTTTGGGTTTAAATCCAACAAATTTCCGGTTTAATTACTTATAAAACAACATAGAATAGTTATGAAGTCGAAAATCTTACCTCTAAATGATTCCCTTCGATTTCCTCTTCAAACCCTCTCAAAGAGCTCCAACCTCGCTCAACAATGGAGGAAAAATAGACTAAACTCACAAAAATGGCCTTTTAAAACATTCTGCCCAACACTAAATATTAACTCACTGCGATCGCAAGACCACCCATGCGATCGCGAAGAACAAACTTACTTCCTTCAAATTTTACCCATTGCGATCGCACCATTCCCCATGCGATAGTGAAGCTTCGACTCCCTGAACTATGCGATTGCGTACCCATTCACGCGGTCATGAAGAACAATTGCAACAACCTCACGTGCCCCCTTTTTTCTTCTACGTGATCGCACAAGGAACCACGTGACCGCACTGCTCTGGCTGCCCAACCTATGCGATCGCGAACCTTATTACGCGATCGCATAGAACAAATTTGCCTGCCTCAATCTTTACTCTACGCGATCACGGATGAAATCACGTGATCGCAATGAAGAAACCGCTGCTACTAAAACACCAAAAAAATGACAATCTCCTAAAGACCAAAAGTGCCAGTTAGAGCATCCGAAATACACCGGAGGCTCCCGGGACCTCAACCAAACCTACCAACATTTCCCATAACATCATTCAAACTTATTCGAGCCCTCGAAACACCAAAAACAACGCAAAACACCAAAATTACATCAAATTCAAGCCTATGAACTTTGAAACTTCTAAATTTCGCCAATGATGTCGAAACCAACCAAAACACATCCGATTGACCTGAAAATTTGCACACATATCCGAAATGACATTACGAACCTTCTCCAACTTCCAGAATTCCATTCCGACCCTGATAGCCTATTTTCCACTACCGATCGAAAATCGCTAAAAACTAACTTTCGCCAATTCAAGCTTAATTCTACACCAGACATCAAAACTTCATTCCGAACACACTCTTAAGTCCCAAATGACCTAACGATGCTATCCAAGCCATAAAATCGACATTCTGAGGTCGTTTACCAATAAGTCAACTCTCAGATGACTTTTTCAACTATTAAGTTAATTTAAGAGACTAAGTGTCTCATTTTTAACCACGACCACTCCGAACCCGAACCAACCAACTCAACACAACATAAATAGGCTAAGCAACATATGAAAAAGCAAAAACATGGGGAACGGGGCTAATCTAACGAAACGACCGATCGAGTCGTTACTCTTCCCCCTCTTAAACAAATGTTCGTCCTCGAACGGGTCTAGAAACATCCCTGGGGCTCGAATAAGTGAGGATATATGCTACACATCTCCCGCTCTATCTCCCAGGTGGCATCCTCCACCGACTGTCCTCTCTACTGAACTTTCACTGAAGCTATATCCTTATACCTCAGCTTTCTGATCTAACGACCCAAAATAGCCACTAGCTCTACCCCATATGACATATCTCCCTCGAGTTAAACCGTGTTGAAGTCCAAAACATGAAACGGGTCACCAACATACTTCCAGAGAATCGAAACATGGAACACCGGATGAATACTCGATAAGCTGGGAGGCATGGAAAGCGTATAAGCCACCTCCCCAATCCTCTGAAACACCTCAAAAGGCCCAATAAACCGGGGACTCAACTTTCCCCTCTTCCCGAACCTCATAACACCATTCATGGGTGACATCTTCAACATCACCTTCTCCCCAACCATGAAATACACATCTCGAACCTTCCGGTCCGCATAACTCTTCTACCTAGACTGCGTCGTGCGAAGCCGCTCCTGAATCAACTTCACCTTACCCAACGCATCCTACAACTGATCAAACAAGTCATCTATACGAGGCAAGGGATACTGGTTCTTCACCTTAACCCTGTTCAGCTGCTGATAATCAATACACATATGCATAGAACCATCCTTCTTCTTCACAATCAACATCGCTGCACCCCAAGGTGACACACTAGGCCGAATGAACCCTTATCTAGGAGTTCCTGAAGCTGCTCCTTTAATTCTGTTAGCTCCGATGGTGCCATACGATAAGGTGGAATAGAAATAGGCTGAGTGCCTCGCACCAGGTCAATACCAAAATCAATGTCCCTATTAGGTGGCATGCCTGGCAGGTCTGCAGAAAACACGGCCGAAAAGTCACGGACCACAAGAACCGAGTCAATAGTGGGAGTCTCACCACTGACATCCCTCACAAAAGCCAGATATTATAAACACCCCTTCTCAACTATATGATGAGCCTTTAAGTAGGAAATCACCCTGCTAGGCACATACTCAGAAGAACCTCTCCACTCAACCCTCGGACATCTTGGCATAGCTAAGGTCACGGTCTTAGCATGACAATCAAGAACAGCATGGCACGGAGATAACCAATCCATGCCCAATATCACATCAAAATCGACCATGCTAAGTAATAGTAGGTCAACTCGGGTCTCCAGACCCCTAATAGATATCACACACGACCGATACACATGATCCGCGACAATAGTATCGCCCACTGAAGTCGACACATGAACAGATGTAATTAAAGACTCACGGGGCATATCCAGAAAATGGGAAAAATATGATGAAACATAGGAATACCTACGATCACTACATCGGAGGCCATAGCATTTGGCCTGGCTGGAAATGCATACATATGGGCCTGACCTCCACCTGCTCGACCTCCCCCTCTAGGGTGGCCTCTAGCTGAATGACTACCACCTCTGGTTGCCTGGGCGGGTGGTGAAGTAACTGGAGCTGAAGTCGAAGGCTGGCTCCTCAACTGAGATGGACCTCCAAGAAGATGAGGACATAGCCTCCTCATATGCCCGAGCTCTCCACACTCATAACAACTCCTTAGAGCTAGAGATGGGGACTAAAAGGAACCCCTGGCACTAGAATGGAAACTAGGAGAACCATGCATAGAGGAACCCTGAACTGATGGTGCTCAAGCTGCACTATGGGCTGGAAGGGAACCGAATGAAGAATGGTCTGGCTGAGATCTACGGGGACCATGCCCCAAAGATGCACCACTATGGGTTGTGCGACCTGACCGAGGAGGCCTGAACGAGCGGCCTTTACCACGCTGAATCTGCCCCTGGAAGAAGAACCACTAGGGGTGAACCGACTCAATATCTTGAGCAATATCAACAACCTATTCGAAGGTAGCACCTGCTACTCTCTCCCGAGTCATAAAATGGCGGAGCTGGTAAGTGAGGCCATCCACAAACCTCCTAATCATATCCCTATCAGTAGGGACCAAATCGGTGGCATGACGAGCCAACTCTGAAAACTACATCTCGTACTGCATCACTGATAGCTCCCCCTGGCGCAACTGCTCAAAATGCCTACGCTGCTCCTCCCTGTGAGACTGGGGTACATACTTCTCCAAGAAGATAGTAGAGAATTGCTGCCAGGTAAGGGGTTCTGAACCAATAGGCCTACGCCTCTCAAAAGACTCCAACCAAGTCAAAGCACCAGAAAACTAAAAAGTAGCAAAGGAAACCCCACTAGTCTCCAGAATCCCAGCAGTACGCAGCATTCTCTGACACTTATCCAGAAAACCCTGGCAATCCTCGCCCTCAGCACCACTGAATGTCAGAGTCTGAAGTCTACTAAACCTCTCCAGCCTACGTTGCTCATCATCTGGCATAGCTGGAACCACGAAGTCCTGAATTGGAGCAACCGGCTGGGATGGAACCATCCCCGGTGTCTGATGGCCCTGAGTAACCTGCTCAGGTGTCCGGGCAACTGGAGTCTGAGTGTATTTCCCGGCCTGAGAAGTAGCGGCAACTGTTTGAGCAAGGGTGGTACACACAGTCAAGATCTGAGCCAAGATCTCCTAAAGACCCGGAATAACAATAGGCACTGTCGGTGCCTGAGCATGTCATGCTGGAGCAGCTGCAGCGGGAACTTGATCCTAAAGAGTATGGGGATCAACTGGTATTGCCCTGGGTGCTGCACGGGCTGGCCCTACCTCTACCACGGCCTCGACCGCGGCCTCGACCCCTCACCGGCCTAGCTAATGGTTGATCACCTTGATCGGCAGCGCGAGTCCTCACAATCTGTGAGAGAATGAAACAACAGACGTTTAGATTTCCATAATCAACAAAACGGCACGACAGAATTCAAGAAAAAATGAGATTGTTCCTAAGGGTGCTGCAGCCTCTCGAAGATAAGTACAGACATCTCTGTACCGATCCGCAAGACTCTACTAAACCTGCTCATGATTTTTGAGTCCTATTTAACCTAGGCTCTAATACCAACTTGTCACGATCCCAAATCCTGACCCATCCGTGATGGCGCCTATCATGGAACTAGGCTAGCCAACTCTTACAGATTATCAATGTTTCATAATTTCCCAAAATTAGCAGATTTCAAAAAAGCAACATGAGATGAACAATTTATACACTTCCCCAAAACCTGGAGTCAACTGTCATAAGCATCTAGGACTATAAACACAATGTACAATAAGGTGACTTGCTACTACAAAAGCCTGAAATATAAAAGACAAAAAAACTATGAACTGAGGAAAGGAAAGGAGGTGAGCTGGGATGCTGAGCAGCTACCTCGGTCCTCGAACAAACCCCAACCACGTCCAAAAATCAACTAGTGAGATGGTCCGGTACCTGGATCTGCACACAGAGGTGCAGGAAGTAACGTGAGTACGCCAACTGAGTAAGTAATCAAAGTAACTAAAAACTTGAGTGTAGTGACGAGCATTAATAAAACATGTAAATCCATATAATGAGTAACTGTTGGTTGATTTCCCAATGCACACGCAAGTGTACGTGGTCGACAAGTAATATAG